>JANSTW010064344.1:0-10922 GCA_027564275.1 Diadocidia ferruginosa | reverse complement strand
AGAAAAAAACCAGTAAAAAATAAAAGAAAAATTTAACAGTGTATTTTTTTTTAGTAATTTGAAATATTTTTCAGATTTTTTTTTTAATTATTTAAAAAAGATTATGGAAAAAATGTCATCAGTTTACTATATTTCACAAAAAGCAACATTGTCTTAGTTATTAGTCCTCAAACAAAAAATTTCGTAAAAATATGTCTAATTCTCAAATGTCAAGGTCAGTGCGGCAGCTCAAGTCATTCCAAAAAAAAAAGATACCAACATTTTTTATTTTCTTTTTCCCGTCTTTTCCGCCCTCAGGCGTTTTCGATTTCTCGTTTTGAAATTTATCCATATAACCGCGCTCCACCCTACTGTACAGTGTAGGATATAATATTGAAACAAGCAAAAAAAAGTAAGATATCAAAGCTTTCGTCTATTTATAATATAGATATGTTGTTGTATAGTGTTTTCTATATAGAAGATAAGTGGATGGGTTAAAACACAAAAAATATATTTAAATAAAAAGATTAACATCACAATTTATTTTTTTAAAGGATTTCTGGTTAAGGATATAATAATCGTTGTGTAACTATACATATGTATATGGTATTATCAAGTTGTTTATTATATTGTTCGCAGGATAGACGATTATATAAATTGTTGCATGTATTACATATACAAATTTTAAATGAATTTAAAAATTTTTGGAAGCTGTGCTTAAATCGGTTTTAAAAAAAATTTTTGCTTATGAAATAGATGGGTGAGACAAATATTATACAGGAAAAAATATTTCATAAACAAATATACCGACTGCGCCACTGCTACATATTTTATGTTTGTAATTTTGAATTTTTTTCACCAACATATTATATGAATACTCCCATTTATGTAACTTATTTATATATATACGATATTATTATGTATGATGTAATATATCTTGGAAAAGAAGAAATAAATTGAAAACCAAAAAAGATGAATATCTACCTATTAGATTTAATCTATATCGCTTTGCCTTCAGTAAGCTTTTAAAATATGTGTGTATATATATGGTACGTATGAAAAATGTTTTGTGTAAATTACTTTTTCATTTCCTGGTAAATAAAATAATGCGCGATATTAGTCGGAACATATTATATATTATGTACAAAATCTATATACCTAATATATTCTATATATATTATTATGCTTTGCTTTTATGCCTTTGTTTTTTGTATTTTTCGAAATATTTTCCTCAACTACGTTGTATATATAGTTATGTCGAAAATTTTTCATTTTAGCAAAATATCAAACAAACTCACGTTTATATTATGTTTGTTTAATGTTTTCGTTTGTTTATATATATGTTCTGTGTTTTTTTGTTCCCATATATAGAAATTTGTATGTAATTTCTGTTTTACATCCCCCAAATCAAATACATATTATACCTTTATTATATCCCTTTTCGTATATATGCGTGTAATTTGTACAAAAAGAATGTATAGCAGCTGAAAATGTTATATATATGTGAAATTAATGAAAACATTAATTAAATTAAATGCTATGCTATATTTTGGTTTGTGTAAATAAATTTTATGTGTATTTGAATGCAACTTTTTGTATTATAATATTATGTTTTGCATAATATGCAAAGTTATTTCTTTGTATCTCTATATATATTATATACATAAAATATATATGCTTCATATGGAATTAATTATTTCTATGCTCATTAAAATAAGTATTTTGTTGTATATAGCTTATAAAATGTCGTATTAAATCATATAGCATTTTACGGTAATAATTGATAAAAATATTTCATAAAATCAACAAGAAGAAATCGGTTCGAGAGCCCCCAGTAAAACTGGGATGTTGCTTTTACTATCTTTTGAAGTTACGATTTGATCCATTTTCATTAAAAACTGTACAGAAGCCCCTTCCCTCTTTGATCCTGGGACCCCAAATTTAATTTCAAAGTAAAGAATCATTAAAAACACCCCTTAGACCTACAGACCCCAATTGCACCCCCATAGAGTGTGACCACCAATACTTACGTCTTACACATACTAAAATTTAGCCAAATCCGTTTACTCCTAAAAACGTTCTCTATATAATAATATTTTTTGGCCATTTTACCTAAAACATCATATGGAGGCCTCTTGCCCTTTGACCTACAAACCCCAAATACAGTCCTTAAGTATAAGATCACTAATAACTCACACATACTAAAATCAACCAAATTCGTAACTCGTAAAAAACTTTCACTTTATACTAAAATTTTTGGCTATTTTTACCAAAAAAAATCATATGGGAGGCCCCCCTAGCCAAATCCGTTTACTCGTAAATTGTTTTTCCCTATATGCTCATATTTTGTGGTCATTTTTACTAAAAAAAATTCTGTGGGAGCCCTATCTCTCCTTTGACCAATAGACCCTAAATGCAATTCTAAACAATGGAACCACTAAAAACTCACCCTGATCAAATTTTGGCCAAATCCGTCCACTAGTTCATTTCATTTTTTTGTCTAGTAATTCGAGGACAGACGGACAGACAGAGGGACACTTTTTATTTACTAGTTTTTCTGAATCAGGGCATCATAAAACGAGATTTTGACCAACATTAAAGCTTGTACTATTTACATACATTATCCATATATCACATGGATTTTTTTTATGTATAGTAAAAGCAAAATGAATTATTACCCGACCCGAACAAGAGATGTTGATTTCAATGAATGACTTTTGAGAAGAGAGGAGAAACTTTAAGGTATAAGACTTCTAACATTATGAAGAAATGAAATTATTTTTGAGAAAACTACTTTTTGAAATAAAAAATTACTTTTTGAGAGAGATGAGACTTTCTGGATAAAAATAGAGAACTTCTGAAAAAATTGGTTTTTGGAAGAGGCGGATGCATTTTTGGAAAACAGAGTGAATTTCGTTAATATACGAGACATTATATTGAACAGAAGTCGACATTGCAGAAACAGGGCTAGTAAATACTATAGAAGTACTAGAATTTACTAGAGTCGCGTCAATACAAAATTTCGTGAAGAATAAGTTAAAAATAAGCCCTAGAAATTTTGTACAGAAAACAACAACAATTGATTTGAATAATATGAATTTAAGCCCCAACTAGTTTTTCTTTTTTTACTATGAAAATAATTTATTGAATACTATTATATAATACTACTATAATACTATATTAAATACGACGGAAAATTACTCTAAGTCAGAAGTTGGTTATTCTTGGAAAAGAGGAAGATCTGTTGTGAGAAAGTAAACGTTTTGTATAAAAGGAGAGAACTCCACTTGAGAATGTCAGTAACTTCGTAGTCATACTAAAACAAGTGACTTTTTTGGGAAAAGCTAAGGACAATTTTGGAAAATAATAGAGTGCCTTTTTAGGAGCCGTATTTGGAGGTAGTAAATGCAAATAAAAATTACCCATTGACAAAAAGATTCACTTCTGAAGGAATTAAACAAAATGTTGCGAGAGAAGGAGTGATTTTTTTAAGACGTAACTTGTAGAAGAGACAGATGAAATTTGTGTAAACACTAAACAGTGTGACTTTCAATAAAAAACACACTATTTTTTATTGAAAATAATTTGGTTTTAGTACGAAGAAGCGTAAGAAAGGGAGAAAGAGAAATATAGAAAGAGAAAGAAAGAGAGAGAGAGAGAGAAACCATTAGGTTTTTTCAAAAGAGAAAATTAGAGAGAGTTAAAATATTTTTGATATTTTATTGATTCGCACCAAAACAAAACAAAATTATAAAGAAATGTCAAACAGATTTTTTTTACTCTCTTTCTTTCTGTCGTGAAAATGCCTCATTGGTGAAGAGGATGAATTGTTGTGAGTGACTCTTTGGAGAGGATTATGCATTTTTAGATAACCGGGTGACTTAAAATTTTTTTTTTAACGAGTTTCATTTTTGGAGAAGAGAAATAATAAATGACTTTTTGAGAGAAGTGGCATAATTTTAGAGATGAGGATGATATTTTTAGTAGAATTAACTATATATAACGGGGTTATCTTTTCGACAGAAATGACTTTAAATTTCTAAATTTTTCAATCTGTAAAAAACGCTTTACACTGAAAAAAAATTACTAAACTAAATACAACTAAAAGAAAGGATAGAAAACTTGTCTAAATTATAAATTAGATTTAATTCATATAAATACTTTGGTTTTTAATTATTTTTCAATAAATCATTTGCTAAAGCTACACATTCAATCTAGCATCTCTATAATGTATAATGAAATTTACAAAATCAAATTAAGACCGCACCGATGAAAAAAGAAAAACTATTCAAGTGGAAAATAATAATTTTCCGATCAACCAGAAAGTCGGTTATTCAATATAGACGTATATATAGCGTTTAGGTATACAGAATTCACGCCTTTACAGTTTAATCGCGCAACAATATTTCTATATAGAGCAAAGAAAATTATATTTTCAATAAATACAAATGTATATAGTTTTGTATATATAGATGCAATATTTATTAACAAATGCCGCAATAATTGAAAATTTCTAACTATATACAACATATTTTAGTGATAAGAATTAAATTGTATATAACTATATGAACAAAATATTTAAACAAATTGAAAATAATATTGTAAAAGATGGAGCGGTACCTTAAATCATATATAAATTGAAATACATTTCTCGCACATAAAATATTTTTCGAAATTATTTACTATCAATTCGAAAAGTATTCTAATAAATTTTGAATAAATTGCTATACAATTATTTTGTACAATTTTGAACAACTTTTTTGTATGCCGAATCTGACGGTATCCGCAAAATATTTGCAATAATATTTAGAGAAATATTGTGGCTATATATACACGGAGAGAAGAGCTTTCATTTGCGCATAATAAATCATTTCTAATTTTTAGAAAATTAAAATACTAGAAATATTAAGTGTATAATTTTAAATACTAGTATATAATATACTCGATCTTGGAAAAATTAAAAAATGCTAGATATTAGAAACGGTTTATAATTTTTAATATAAAGTTCTTAAACATTTTTAGAATTAAAAAGTAGTATTTAGTACTATTAATTTCCAAAAATAAACAAACAAAGTCTAAGTATAATATACTAAAACCTAGTATTGTATACTAAAACTTAATATAAATTTAGTATATATAAAAGTAAATTTATAAATCAAGCAAATATTTGCAAATTTTGAAAAAATCAAAAGTTAGTAATTTTAAAATTTAATACTAGATTTTAGTTTTGACCTTTTGAGTACTAGAAATTGCAAAATATTTCCAATTTCTTTTAGTATTATATACTAGAATTTATTAGTGTATACTAAAATTTTGTATAAACAATATTAAAGCTTCCGTAAATCAAGCAAATCAAAAGTAGACGCAAAACTGATAGCAAATATACTAGATCCAAATATAATAAGTCTAATTTTTTCTCGCCGTGTATTGTGTTAAATCTAGTGAGCATGGAACAGTGGTGAGTGTCATTGATCTGTGCTCAATTGGTTATGAATTCCATTCGAAATTTTTTAAATCTCACCTTTTATTATATACGTGATACCAACGCAGATACGGTTGGGTTCGTATAGATTAAAAACCTTGCCACTTATTAGAGATGACTAAATATGACAGTGACATGACATAACTCCCGTAGACACAACGCCCAAAAGCTCCAAAAAGCTTTTTTCTTATACTAAAACCGACATATCAGCCAAAATACAAACTTATCGCTTTGTTTGTTAATTTAAAAAAAATTGATCCGCTTTTAGCAAAGACACAAACAATAAATATATGTAAGAGCTTTTAAGCTTTTTTACGATCTATTTTTTGGTGTTATGTCATGATACCAATATGACCAGTGTGAGTTGTTTTGCTGAAAATATAAACTCTACCGACGATAATATGGGTAACTTGACATAACACCCAAAAGCTTCAACAAGCTTTTTTTCTAATTCTAAAACCGACATATCAGTCAAAATATCGATTTGTTTATAATTTTTAGAGGAGACATTATATGGTTGTTTAGCAGTTTTAAACTTGTTAAAGCTTTAGGGCGTTATGTCTTTGGGTGTTATGGCATGTCCCCACTGTTTCAATGAAACCATATGATATCAATTAATAGAAGAAAATTTAAAATGATCTCTATACTCCTAGCTTTGGAGTAAAAGACACGATGATGATATTATGATATATAAACAAAAATTTATAAAACCGATAAGTCCAACAATTTAATCATAATTTTAATATTGAACAATCAATAGACGAGCAAGTGTTATAGAATATACAAAGAAGTTCCGTTATTGTGTAGCAAATTTTGTATAAATTACGGAATATTTTCCAATAATTTTAACACACGTCGTAACTCGTAACACAAAAGGGCATTTTATTAAAAATAATTATGAACGAAAAGTTATTGCAACTTTGTCAATTGATGTGGAAATATAAAAGCCATATACATTTAAGCGAAGGATTAAACAATAAATTGTATTGTACGTATTTTAATGGCAGATCTATATAATGATTACGTTCTGTACGTGTGGAATTTGTAGACGTATCAAAAATAACGCAGCGAAACAGCATCTGATATTTTAATAATAATTGAAATTTTATGTCAAAAGCCCCACTGAGTTATTGATTTTCTGCGGCTAAATTATTCAAATATATTTTATAGAAAATAAATGGTAAAATTTAATTTTGATTTTTCAAATGCGGTATACAATTTTTCATTACACGGACCAGAATAGATCTATAATAGAATATCACCTTCTCTACTACAGCTCCCCATATATTTAAAAATTATAATAATATTATAATCGCGGAATTAAAGGCCCAAAAGATTATTTAAAAAAAATATTAATTAAATGATTAATGATATAAAATTGAAAGCAACGAAAAAAAACTTTTATTGGTTTTTCTGCGAGATTTTGTGTGTGTGTGTCTCTAATTAAAAATGTTTCCTTTTTTTATATAAGCTATAAATTTAGAGGAATTAAAAATATAATCTTTAAACTTTTCTAGCACAAAAAAAAGATGATAAAATCTTGCAAAAAATAAAGTGTATATAAAAGCTCGTTCCTCTGTCTTATTTTAGCACCATCTATAACAGTAGCTTCAATATACATAAAGTTGCTGTGAGCCATGGGTCCTGCATTGCGCTATATACAGAAGATTTTTTTTTTAATTTTGTAACAAAAAATGTATATAAAAATTAGGAAAAAAGCTTACGTTTTTTGTCCTTATATATATACTTATATATAGTCTGGTACAAATTTTTGAGCTTTATACTAATAATTGTATATTAAATAAAATATATCAGCACCACTGATTTTGTTAATTTTAGGGATTTCTTCTAAAAATTTAAATCAAAGGATTTAGATAAAAACATTTATTTAATTAAATCGTCTTTTACAGCATTTTTTATGTTTTCGTAGTCCTACGATTTTCTACTAAATTCCGAAATAGTATATACAAATCTAAATCCAGTCCATTTAGCTAAAAAAATAAATCTTCAGAGCGAATTTCTATACAGATTTTTTTTTTCTAATTCAGTAATTTTTGAAATGTCCAGAAAAAAGCTTAAAAAATAATGGGTTATTATTGTAAATTATTTTTTTGTTAACCCTATAAGATTCTCAACTAGCTCTAGCCAGACCTTTGGCATATAAAAATCTGTCTAAATATTTTCGTGCGGTTAAGAGCCAATCATGTCCATGACTTTCTCAAAGTAAGGCCGTTTTCTTGTTTGGTTCATACTTTTTATCAGTCGACTAGGGTTAATTTTATGTTACTCAGCTTTTACATAAATTTTTCCTAAATAATAAATTATCAAGATGACATTGTGTCACAAGCGACGCCACTGTATATAAAGTTTATATATACATAAAGATTATGTACTTTGTGACGATATATATATAGATAAATCAAGTAGGATTAGACTGTCAATCCGCACCTGTAGCATGGATAATTTTTCCAGAAATAATACAAAAAGCGAACAAGTGTTTTTTGCATATGGCTGTTTCTTGAACTATAAGAAATATGTTATGTAGATATGCTCTAGATTTTGTAAAGGTTGAAAGCAGAGATTCAAAAATCAATGCAGTCAGTTCGAATTCGTTTAGCCTCTTTATTTGATCCATCAGAATGGTGCAGGGCGTTTTCAGACAGTGCGACTTATATAATGTAATAACTGTATACTTATTGATTAAATTCAAAAAATTGGTTATATCATTCATTATCAATTGGTAATCAATTTAAGTATTTTCAGGTAGCATACCTCTCTGGATAGTGGACACCCAATATTTAATAATTTGTTTACTTTATAATAACTGTCATGGTAACTGATAATGCTGTTAAATTTTAGTCTGATATATAAGCCCTTCTTCTTGTGTACAACATTCAGGTAATCGAAAGATGGAAGATCTATGAAAATTAAATGCAATGACATCTACATTAAATGGATTCGCACCAAAAATTAAATAAACAAAGTTAATTTTCCAATTTTTTTCATTTAAAAAATTAAATAAAACGCTATCTAAATAAGAATGGACGGTGAAAAGACATACCAGCCAAAAGCTTTGCATAGCTTAAATCACACGAAAACTTAAACTTAAACGAATAAATTTCCCTTCTAAAAATTATAAAATAAGCTTAGGTTAATATATTGGGTGCTATAATGGGTTTGAGGATTAGAAAAAATAAAAAGCTTATTTAAGCTTTTGGGTGTTATGTCTTTGGATGTTGATGTGATGTAACCGAACGGACAAAATTAGTTTTTCATCTAGATGATTTAAATGTTTTTGTTTAAATAAAAATTATTATTAAATGAAACGGTATAAAAAATTTAAAAAAAACCACAAATAATTAAATGGAACGCCACCAAAAATAAAAAAAAAAATTTAATTTTGTTATCTTAAAAAATTTGAAGTTTTTTTTTTTGAATTCAAAATTCTAAAAGATTAAAGTTTAATTTTAAGTTTATGAATAACATTTTCTTAATTGAAATCATTTCTGCAAATTTGTCTGCTAAACATAAACCCGACTATAAATTCCGCACAGAAAATGTGTGTGTAAAATGTTTTATAAGCGTATATAAGTTTAGTAGATTATAACAATCTTGTATTTATACATATTATAGTTCTGTGATTTTAATTCAAAAGAATGCACATCCCAAAAAAAAAATAACAAATTGTTTCTATATTTTATTTTATAAAAAAAATAATATTAATAATATTGTCTTTTCAACTCTCATGTACTATATACACTATAAACGTTTAAGCTCTGGGTATCATCGGAATTAAGCAGTAAAATAAAATAAGATTTATTGGCACGACATAACAATGTATTTTATTATAAAGACGCATTTATAACAAAATAATATTTTTTCTCTAGATATACAAACTATATATTGGTGGAGCACATGTGGTGTATATTATTTTATTGACCTATCCTCTCGTATCATAGACATTATTTGTAACATTTATATATTTTTTGTTTTTTATTTGAAAATAAAGGATACAGGGAGGGGGGAGGTTTTGAGGGTGAAACACACATTTTTATAGTGTGCGACTCTGGATTATAATATTAGATAGTATATATATGGTATACCTATATATTATAATGGCAAATGTGAAGTGTGTATCGAATGGAAAAAATAGAGATGTTTCAATGATGTTCCACAATATAGTTTATATTATTATGTATTTCAGGCTAAAGGTTAATAGTGTAAGTCTTTTGGAAGATGTTGTTATAATGATGTCTACACATTTTTTTCTCTAATAACATCAAAAAATAATTTCGTTTTTATTGCTCATTCAAAATATCTAAATATAAATCATTTTTTATTGATCAAATTAAATCCTATGTATGCTTCAGAGGCTGGTCTACACGAAGGGTTAAAAGTGGCGTATATAGTCCTCATTTAAAATAATCAAATATTTAAAAAAATAATTTAATAAAATAATATTTAAAAAAAAATCGCTACTTTAGAAGTTATAAACGTGCCCTGACTATCAATATTTATTTTTATTTTTTAAATTTACCGAGTTAGAGGGAATTGTCTTTTCCCAAAGACTATTTCAAGGGTGTACACTGTACACGCAGTCATTTAGGGAATTTCTGAAGAAACTGCTATAAAGATTCATTTCCCAAGATCACCGATGGCACGGCGGATGACAACGTTCCCGAAGTTCGGTTGGCTACCAACATCACCTGTGGTGTACCTCTGTGTTTACAATGCAAAAAGAACTTACTTCAAATCTACTGGACTAGATGTTATTTTGTTCAGCAATGCTCCAACACACCAAAGAGGTCGTGATTCCTTGGCTCTTATTGCTTTATAGGGGAAGTCTTCAACTGGGACATGTATCACTGATGAAGAGTCAAGCAAAAAATATATTCATTCAAAAAGCGGGTAGGAGCGGTCGGCCAAATACTTTAGACCGGTTTGCTGAATCCATTTTCTTCTGGAGCTAGAGATATGAAATACTATTGAAACAAACCGTCTATCGGGATTTAAAAACACGCCTATTTCAGAGGCAAGTCTACAGATACGGCTTTGCATGGAGTAATTCGAACGATACTTTACAAGGAATATACACTAACTGCATTCATGGATATTGAAAGAGTCTTTATTAATGTATGGGTAGTTGCTATCCGGAGTGCTCTCCAAGTACTAAATTTCAATTAAGCATTGATTACCTATATAGTTACCCTTCTCAAGACCAGAATAGTTCAGGCTGAGCTGGGTGAGTTCCAAATCAATAAGGGAGCTAATAGAAGAACACCTCAGGGTCATAGAAAAATTATATAATTTTTATCTACCTAAATAAAACAAAACAAACAAATATCCTTTTGTAGCTTTTAAAATTTTTAGGTGTATCATCATCATCATCATCATTATCGTGTCCTTTACTCCAAAGCGAGGGAGCATAGGGACCATTTTACCCTTTTTTCTATCTGATACC
>JANSTW010064343.1:0-21003 GCA_027564275.1 Diadocidia ferruginosa | reverse complement strand
AAATTAGAATAGCGCTGCCATCTTGCAGAACGGGTAATATGGTCTGAAATGTGAATTTTAAGATTTTTATTTATTTTGACAACTTCATTATTTTTACTGAGATTTAAGAACTATACATTATTTCGCAGTATAATTTAAAGTTTTTTACAAGAATTTGATCATTGTCTGAAAAATTTAAAGATTTTCTAGAAACATTTCGAGTTTTTCTCAAGGAACCTTATAAACTTTGAGATTTTCTTGAGAATTTCATAATTTTAGAAGAATTTTTTTTAAAAGAATATTTGATTATATTCTGAGAAATTTAACTAAATAAACTAAGCTATATAAACTCAGGAGACTTGACGTTTTTTTTTTAAATTTGTATATATTTAAAAGCCAATAAAATCCGCCATTTTGAAAATATTTTTTGAAAACATAATTTTTTTTAAGAAAAATTTAACAAGAACATTTTTTTTCTCATAAAAATCGGTTTATAAATGATGCTGCGATTCAAAGCAAAATGTCTTAGAGTCGCCATCTCAAATAAATCTGCCATCTGCCATTTTGTATTTTTCCAAAAATCGACAAAAATCACTAAATGTGAAAGTTATCGAGTGTTTTCAATTTCAATAATATATCATGGTAATTTTTAAATAAATTAAAAATGATTTTAATTTGGCCACCATCTTGAATATCTTCGCCATATTGATTTTGTTGCGGAAACATTGTCAAAAAATGTTTGTTTATCATCATAATCAACAATACAATTGCTTTTAAGTTTTAATTTTAAATAAGCTGGCCTATTTTCAGCTTTAGACCTGACTATTTTGCAAAAATACACTAAAATGCACATAAATTAAAAATTTTATGGAAACAAAATCCTATAATACGATAATCCAACAATAATGATTGTTAAACACACACAAAATATGAAAATTATAATAAAAAATGCAATTTTCGAAGATGATGATGAATATGATGCGGAAAAAGTGAAATCTTTTTATTTATTGCTTTTTATAGTTTTTCTTTTCAATAACGAAGGTATGATGATTATATTATGCACGAATCATCATATATGATATAGTTAAGTTTATATGTAAAAGAAATAAATTCATTTTGTTATTGTTTGAAACACTTTATAAAAATTTCTTATATTTCTAAAGAAAAAAAGAAATAAAAATTGGAATAAAATTGAGAAAGATGGGGAGGTAAAAAGCGGTTTTCATTTAACACACAACTCACAAAAGTTTTGTTTTATCTCGAAACCCACACAAATTTACGAAATACAAGCTTTTTTACTTTATGGTGTTATGCAAATTCATTAATTGATTCTACTAACTAGAACATTATTGAATATTAACTCTTAAACCGCATACACCATACTCATTCCCAATAACCGAAATTTTATTAGTTTTTTTTTTTAAATTTTGACTCTTTCTCCTTTAACTAGGGAAACGAAGATCTTACAAAAATTCGTAAATCTCTCAAATAGTGTTTTGAATACAAAGAAGCTATACAAGGTGGTCCGATCGCTGATGAAGTTATTGAAGAACAGAAACAACTGATCATCGCATCCTCATGAAACCGCATATTTTTGAGATGTTTCACTATTTAATATTGACATAAATATATAAACACTGCAAAAAACTACAAAAAATATTAATTTTAATTTACATCAAAATTAATGAATAGTACAAAAAATATTTTATTTTATTTAAAAATAAAATATTCTCTCTTGATAAATTCTGCGATTTTAAATTAATTTGTATGGATTAATGCGAACAAAATTCAAATTAACTATCCTAAATTGGTCAATAACCTAAATATATGTTTGTGTATAATAAAATATATATTAATCAAATTTATATAGAAATTATGAACGGCTGTGACTTTTGTGTCTTTGTTATATATTTTATATGAAATATACAAACAAATTCAGCTAAACACCCAAACCGCACACCACCCACAATTTGTCTGATTTCTATATATTATAACGGGTAGACATTTTCTAACTCGCACAAAACACCTCCATATATAAAATTTGAACCCCAAAAATAAAATTACATCCAGTCGACTGACAACAAAAGAGCATATTATAGATATTCTAAAAAAGCTTTTCTGCTTCAAAAATGTTCTAGTTCTTTAACATCAACAACAAAAAAGCACATTTATTTTTTTTTTTAGATTAAAAAAAAATCAATTCAATTTGTTTCTCCCATCCATACATGCGAATATATTTTTTTTTTGGCAAAAGGTCGTCAACCTAATCACTTTAAGAGGCGCAAAAAACATTTTTTTCTTCTTCTTGATTATATATTATTATTATTGTTGTCGTGTAAGCGTTTATATTTTATAATAAAAGATTATTTAAATCCGAAAGAACATAAGTAGTATCTGTGTTGTTAATAAATGAAAAAAAGAATGTCCACAGAGACAATATTGTGGGGATTAAAAAAACGAGCAAATTAGGTGTAGGTACTATAAAATTGAAGATAAAAAACGAACGCATAAGTAAAAAGATTTATATAGGGTAGAGTGGGGTGAGAATGGTATATGTTAGATCTTTTTACCGGGGAACTACACCAGAGCAACTTGTTGCGCAACTTTAGCTCCTCTATAGCTCGATCCACGTAGTAAAAAAAAAATTGGTAAATAATTTTTGATCGTATGCATTTTCGAACTTGTAGTTTTAGGTCTTTACACTAATATACACACAGCACCACTTTGTTAACATATTTTAGTCCATTTTTGTCCTGAAAACTGATTTATATGGTTTCGTTTGTCATCTGAAGGATAATTTTAATCAAATAAATGGATACCAAAAGTGCAATATTGTGCTTATACATATCAATATTGTCAAAACTTCTCAAATTACATAGTTGGGCGAGATAATTAAACCGTATAGATAAATTGTCCCCATGCTCCTACGCTTTGGAATAAATCACTATAATATGATATGTTAGGCGAGAAAATACAAATATTTTTCAAATTTGTTTATAGTATTTTTTTATATATTATTCTCTACCTCTCAATTTAAACCTTCAAACCCATATCTGAGACGTATTAATCAAATCCGACATTTTCATTCAAATTATAATTTTCAGATTTATCTTATACTATAATTTTGTCTATATATATGGAGCGAGAACATTACTATATATATTTGGAGATCCTTGCTGAATGCGAGTGTAACAAAGTTCAAAAACCCTTTATAAACTAATCTCGCCTCCTCTACCCTACTATATATATACGTTTTTATTAGTTCAACAATCCTATTTATTATTATTAATTATATTATAGTATACATATTATACAGCTCTTGTCTGTGTTTGTTGGATTTGTTTTTGTTATTTTTTTAATTACAGCACAATTGCGTAGTTTATAAAAAGAAATTAAAATTATTCATATTTTTAATATAATATAATGCATTTCGCAATGAATGTAAATTCTAAAGGATGTGGAATAATTTTAGCTATCTAAAATAAATTTATTTAAAAATTATACCAGAGTGTTATTTAGATTTCAGCCCTATATTGAATTTAAATTAACTATGAATCATATAAAAATATAACTACACAGCTGCTGCAAAAAGCGAGACTTTGTCCTCATTTTATTGCACCAAACAACAACATATGTTTTGCCATGAGATAATTTTTTATTATACATTTTTCTATATTCTACAGTTTATACAAAATTTATTAAATTAAAACAAAGGAAATTAAATTTAAGAAATTTTACTTTTCATAAATTTCTGAAATTTAATTTTGATAGACAAAAAATAAAATATTATGATTTCTTATGAAAATGGTCTGACTCAGCTGCTCTTGGAAGTTCCAAAATTTCATAAGTAGTTTGTTTTAAATTTTCTACTATAAATTTCTGAAAGAAAATCTCCTAAATTCCTAATCTAAAATGTGCGTGGGAGGCCTGAAATGATCTAAACACTTTTTCGAAGATTCGATTTTTTTTTAAGAAATCTAAAGAATATTTTGAAATTCTGAAATTTCTGAATAAACATGGTTGAAAAATTATCTCACGATAAATCTATTACATATACATTTTCAAAAAAATCTCTAGAAATTCTGTAAAATTTCCTAAACAAAATAGCGCTTGGAGAAATTTGATTATTCTCGAGCAAAATTAAAGTTTAATTTAAAATTAAAATTTGGATTAATAAAATCATCAGAATTTTATTAAACTTGTGACGAAAATTGACGAAAAGTTCATGAAATTTGTTAGATATTTTTTGGATAAAATTATTTACTGCCTGAAACAAAAGGAAAAACCATAAAGAAAATATAATGAAATTTGGCTTGGTTCGTATTCAGGCTGACCACTCATTTGTTTTTTTTTTAAATTTTTTACTTGAAGTTTTGGTTCAAGTGTTTTTTGGTATTGATGTAAAATCTAAGTTTTCTCTTAATTC
The DNA here is from genome assembly GCA_027564275.1 of Diadocidia ferruginosa. Taxonomy (NCBI): domain Eukaryota; kingdom Metazoa; phylum Arthropoda; class Insecta; order Diptera; family Diadocidiidae; genus Diadocidia; species Diadocidia ferruginosa. Next base: position 16,598 of record JANSTW010064343.1, on the reverse strand, counting down.
CTGGCCAATTACTGAAAAATTATCTGAAATAAAAGTATTTCCTGCGAATGTCAATGAATTTTTGTGAATATATTTTTTATAATTGTTGAAAATTTCGTTTATATAACTGACATTTGTAAGAAAATCATACAACATTTTGCAAATCCTTGTAATTTCTCTATAAAAAATTCCTCTAATTTGTATGAGAAAACATTAGGAAATTCTATAATAAAACCATTGGCGTAGTAACAATTGATTCCTACAAAAAGTAGAATTTTGTATTATAGACTAGAATAGAGACCTATTTAAATATTAAATAGATTTCAAACTCATTCATTTCAGCACTTGCCAAATTTATGAACAATGAACATATTTCTCCATAAACTATACATACTATAAAAATTACATATTTATGAGCAGAGTACATTACGATGAAAATTTAACTATAAATTCTAGCCCCCATTCTAGCGCATTCACGAATATTTCTTTAGAATATTTTCTACATAGAGTTACTAGAGAGAATATAATTTATACACTCTGTGTTAGAACGATTTATAAGAGTTCATGCGTCACACCCCATATAATATATTGTAATATTATGTGCTACACTATCGCGGTCATTGACCCCGTTTTCAATTCTTTTGCATTGCACGCCATTTCTATATATAAAAAACACCAATTTTATTGTATGGAAACTTGGTGCGGAGAACTGTAGTGCTGCAGCTGATGGGCTTTCGCGCATCTCACATATGGGTAGAATAAAATATTTTGATTTTCCCCCATTTTGCATTGTATAGTGAATACATTTAACATTAAATGTTCGGGTTGAACGGGTCGATTTTCAATATAGTTACAACCATAGCAAAGAAACGTTCTTATAAGAATAATAACATATCGAGTAAGAGTTTTGTTTATTTCAAATAATTCTGGTTCTAATAATAATAATTAGTATGGAACAAATTATGTTTGTGCAAATGAATAAATAATTAAAATTAATATTTATTAAGTTTAATAATAACACAGCATGTGTGTGTGCTGTCGAATTGTATTGTAATAAACTGTGCGCGTTTTCCACTGAGGGGGCTCATATTATTATTTGATATCATTAACTGCAATAATATTTTGTTTAAAACTTGTTTGGCTTTATATAATAATATATGTTTACTCTACGATATGGAAGGGCTTTTTGTTTATTTATATATATATAACCAATGACGCATAATTTTTTAAATGGTTTTATGTTTATTTTTACATTTTGTGTCAAATTGTAATAATATTAATTTTGTTTTGTAAATTGCATAAGCGTTTTTTTTTGTCTGTAGATGAAAATTAATTAAGTTCGAAATGAGATTTTTCTTTGAAAAGAAAAAATCGAAGAGAAATTTCGGTTGAGTGTAAAATATAGGTCAATGTGGGGGTGAGGGAATAGAAGAAAACGAATGTTTTTGTATCGAAAATAGTCGAATTTGGTGCAAAGTAAAATTGTGCTGTATATAAAATGTAACTCGCTATATAGACGAAAAATGTCTATATGTAATACATTTATAGAGTAAAGGCACCCTTTTATGTGCCACCATATTAAAATTTTTTTTTTGATTTTTTGTTTCCTTTTTGAAAAAAAAAGAAACATTTTGAAATTTTAGCTAATTTTGAAGAAATGGTATTAGAGATTTTGATGATTTTTTTTTGCTTATTTTATGGAATTTGCTGGTCTTGAAGAAATTTCAATTGCATTTTTAAAACTCAGTAGATTTTTATGAAATTTTGGATGATTTTGAAGGTTCATTGTTTTAAAATTTTTTAGAACATTTCATCTGATCTTGAAGAATTTTAGAAAACCATTTTTATAAAACTCGTAAAATTTTAGCTGATTTTAAAGAAATATTCTTAGGTTTTTAGTAAAACTTGGGAGATTTTGATGAGTTTCTATTTTGTTGATTTAAAAGAAATTTCACCGATTAAAGTTTATAAACCCATGAGATTTTTTTTTTTAATTTAATAAAGTGATCCGAAATGGTGTGCCTTACCCTATATAATATATGATTTTATAGAAAATAAATGTCCTTATGTTGTCTCTTTATTTCGAATAAACAAAAAAAATTATTTAAGATTCTCAGAAATATTATATTCAGTGTAATATATTGTCTGGTTTGAGGTTTTGTGTATATAAAAAGTATCATTAGCTAAAAAAACAGACTCGTTTTATTATATTATAATATAAAGTCTAGACTTGGTTTCAAATTATAATTATAAATGATGATGAAAAGGAACCAACCATATTTGGAAAAAATTGCTGAAAACGATTTAGTCTATTAGCTTTATATTTTATAGATTTCCATTTTATATTTTACGTCTTTTATAATTTTTACCTGCGATGTAAATTATAATTCATTCCATTTCTATAATTCCGCATATTATTGTATGTTGAAATATATTTTTATATGTCTGAAAAGATTAAAAATCGTTTATAATGTTTATATATTGAAAATTCACTTCAATGTAAATTCTATACTAATTATATTAAGTATGAACTTAAATGGGTCGATAACTCGATACAGAGTCAATACTAAATAGGTATTATCGCATATTATATAGAATAGACAAGAATTATATTATGATTTTAAAACCAATCGAAAAGTCTGTATAGAAATAGAATATTGAACATTTGTTTTGCCCTCATTAGATTAAATCCGACTTAGAAATTTATTTCACTTGAACGTTTTATGTATACCTACTAACGTCAAGTGCCTCTATTTAATTATTTCTATATTACGTATCTATATAGTTGAACATAAAAATAATCCTAAAATAATATTATTTAGTTTATTTTGGTCAAAATAAGAGCTTTGTAGGCAAAAAATTGTTAAATAGGAAAATTCAAGATGGCTTCACAATTTTAAAGACAAAATAAATATTAAATCCGCCATACCTATTGAGTAAATGACGAACGTATAACTAGAATTAATTTAAAAAACGGCAGATATTATAGTTTTATGTCGTCTAAGAATCCAGACTATCACACCGACATTTGATCGAAAGAATCGAAGCTCCAATTATTGAAAGACTGTCAAAATCTTCAAAACCAAAGATTAAATTATAATGTGGCCAACAACTTGAAAGACGCCCTGGGCACCAATACTCGACACACAAATAATACAATACATTTCCTAAAAAATATTGAATTATATAAAGAAATTTAATTTATTTAATTAAAAAAATACGGCAATAAAGACCTCAGATGTCGACTTGCCTGAATAAATTTAATAATAATAATAATATAATATTATCAAATGACAATTTATGTTTAATCAATTTGTTCCACAAAAAAAAAATTATTTGTTATTGTCGCCATCTTGAATTTCACACCCGCATCATTTAATTTTTGTTTATTGTTTTTAATTTAAAAATTAGTAAATACAGTTGAACAATAATTAAGCAGAAATTAAATAATTATTCCTTTAAAATTATTAATTCATATTTTTACGCCATATTGAATAATGATGCCATTTTGAAATACACTTCCATCTTCTTGAATTATCCAATTCATAAAAACACTGAATTTAACTATATAACGACTATAGGCAATCCATAAATTAATAGAAAAAGATTTTAAATTTCTTTAATTTGACTCAATACGATTGAAACCTGAAGGTTATTAGATTAATTTTTGTCAATAACAGGCTTCCCACTCCTAAATATATTTTTTGTAATCTCAAAATTTTGTGTTAGAAAAAAAAACATTTGATGATGAGCCTTCTTCTATCAAGTACATAGTACTTGTGACCCTCTAACATAAAAAAGGACTTTTTCAGGATGCTGAAAATTCTTAAATACAAAAATTAAGGATAATTTTCAATCATCGTAATCACTATGAGGTTTTTCGTTTCTCATTAAACCTATATATTTATTTATTTATGCGATTTTTGATAATCCTACACTTGCTTATTTTTATATTTGACTATGTAAAAAATACAGCTTTCTATAAATCTTCAGTGTAGGATAGGAACTATGCCTGCAAATATTTTCTATCTCTTTCATTTATATACAATATTATTATCTCTGTCTACCCGACACAAACACACCGATTCAATGAATCGGTCAATTTTTACATGTTCTCTATATTATATTTAAATCAATCTGCTTAGACTGCGCCTATAATATATGAAAATCCATTAAATATTAATTCAACTGTAGTTTTTAGTACACGCGATATAACTGGTCAAGAATAAAATGTTTATTTCTCTTTCCACACACTATTGCAAATCTCACACCGTATATGTAATATTATAATAAGCCTTCACCACAAAACGTATCTGTATAAATAAATTTTAATATACAAAATATTATGAACATTGAACTTTGGTGGAAAAAAGAAATATATAAATTCCCGCTGTTTATTGACTCATTCAAATAAAATATTTTTGTTCATTTCTTTATAATATTTTACTTGCTGGTGCGGTTACCTATATAGACTTTATAGAGAACGAATTCTAACGTATAACTAAAAGTATTTTAATATATTTGCATTTTTTAAAGGAAACATATTTTTTAATTTCAATAATTTTAATAGTTTTCACACTCGTTTATAGTAACTATAAAATAAGTTCTATAATTAAATTTAACAAATTAAACTTTATAATATAAACGCTGTGTCTGTATATATAATAGTGTGACTTTGAGAATATATAAATTGTTTTTGTTCTGTGATATAAAATATAAACAATTAATATTATTAAAAAGACATTGATTTTTGCTTTTTATTTAATGAAATAATTAAAATAAATAATATAAAAATAAATAAAATAATTTACTATCGATGACGCATGCTAAGGCTGACAATGTTTATTTAGCGACAACCACCTCATCAAAACAACATCTAAAGTATGCTAATTGTTAATGTGAATTTTTGATATGGAAAATAATATTGCATTTTATAGAAACATTATTTTTTAGAAATTATGAGAATTTAATTTCGGATAGCTTTCGTATTGGCATTTTTCTCGCTGCGCGGCAATTTTAGCTCATAATTCTCAATTATCCACACTAATATGTAAAAATCTAATGAAATTTCAATAAATAAATTTAAATTGGAGACTAAAAAAATTAGAAACAGGCCGGACTACACCATGATCGTCAATGAAAAACATGTAGTTATCAGATAGATAAAATGGGTAAAATGGTCCCTATGTGCTTCCTCGCTTTAGTTTAAAGGACACGATGATGATATTTTGATGAATTATTTAATTAAATTGGGTCTTTCTTAGCCAAAATATTTACTATATTTTTGCTTCTGTCTGCTCAAAGCAACGTCTCGACTTCTATCATTGTAACTATGTGTCTTATCAACACATTAGGGAAAATTGCAATGCATACAATTTAAAATAAAAAAAAATGTTTTTTTAACAGTGACGTCACATAGTGTTGTGGTAAAAATATAAATTGTTGCTTATCGCCTATCTATATTATATATATAATATAATCCCTTCTATCTTGTATTATACTTTGCAAATCGATTTAACAATAGAAACTATAGATATAGAAAATCTTGCAGCCGAATCAAAAATCCTTGACAATCTTTATAGTACATACAGGAAACTTGTTTTTATCTTTTACTATTAAACATCTGAAGAAAAATTTTCCAATAAAAATGATTATATAAAGTAACCATACATAATATAATATATATTTGTAAATAATAAACAATATAATAATACTTAGTTGCGCGTGTTATAATAATATTTTGATACAAACAAATCGACGACGACACAAACAAAAAGAAAATGTTTTTTGTAAACATGCGATATAACTGAAAACATTTCATAAATTGCGCACCATCAACTCAAATTTGTTTATCAAATTGTAGATTTTAAACTCAATAACCTGAGTAAGAAAGAATTGGAAGATTAATAATTGTTTTTTTTTCTCTCATTTTTAGCTTACAAGAAAGACCGATAACCGGCGGCCAAACATCAATTTATAATATTCGTAGCACTCGCGCTCCTATCAGCACCCTGACGGAGCGAGTGTCTCGGCGTAGTCAATCGCCACCTATCAAGACGGAAGCCCCCAGGCAAACGGGGCCCGAGTCTCGTGTCACGGGGAGGGAGACACCGGTCCCCCCCGAATATCGACGCTGGGTACCTCCATCATTGAGACCGCAACATGGACTATCTCAACTTGACCAAAATGATACCATTTTTCGCAAGGTTAGTTGTTGTTTTATTTAATTCAATTTTTTTTCTTATATTTTTTAGCGGTAAATACGGCAGTAGCAGCTGGTACAATTTTAAATTTCTAACCTTACAAAATAACTGTGTTGGTGTATTTTTTTCATTTTACAATACGAATTGTATTGTACAGAATTGCAAAAATTATTAACTAAAAATAAGGAAATATAATTTAATAGATTCCCAATTTAAAAAAGTGTGTAAAACAAATTTATAGAGATTTTTTTTTTAAATGTAAACAATACACCAACAACTTTTTTCAAATAATATTTGAGGTTATGTGGTTTGTTGTGCTACTGCCCTATTCGATCTTAAAAAATCCTATTTAATAAATGGTTAATATATAATATATTTATTATAAAATGTGGAGCAGTGGATAACCTCATGAATCTGTAATCATAGGTTGTGGGTTCCGAGACTTGGTAGGGATAACAAATTTTCATAACAGCTAAATTTTATATAAAACTTTTTTTTTTGGTTCTTGTAGAAAATCTAATGAAATTCTATTGGAAAGTGTCCAATTTTGCCAAATTTGAGGGGGAAACAATTTTGGTCATATGCTAGATCATTTACGAAATCATAAATCATGGGATAAATTTGTGATTTCTCCCACAGCCCTCCTCCTTCTATTGGGAAAATGTTCATTTACCTAAATTTGGTTACATCTCTTGGGATTCTGAATCCTGAGGCCCGATCATTAAACTAGAACCGATAAAAACATCTATTATGAAATTTCGATACCATCGAGATAACTTCGATATGGACTACTATGACACCTTTCTCGTTATTGTCGACAACTTTCCAGCTGTCATTGGTTATAAATAAAATAAATATATGCTATTTAAAGTGACGAACGTCATTTCTATTATAGCGTTAGAGTCAGGGAAGACATTATTGTCACTTTTAATTGGAATATAAATAATATTAGATACTCGATGCTATCGAGAAGTCATAATACCTACATTCGATCGTATCGGAATTCAATATCGACTCGATAAACGACTGAATACCGATAATATCGAGTTTCATGGTCGGGCCTCTGATTTAAAACTCTATTGATTATTGAGAAATTTCTGATGAAAACTTTTAATTTTTTCTATGAGAAAAAAATTTTGATTTACTAATTTGACGAATTCTGGTGGAATGATTTTTTTTGTATAATTTTGTCTTAATTTAGCTTAAATGGACGAAAAACAATTTGTTCTTCAGATTCGAATAAACAACCTAATGATTTCCTTTTGGGAAAAAATGCCCGATTGCTAAATTTTATGAAAAACTATTTTTCTTCAAAGGATTTTTTTTTTATTAAATTAAATTAAAAAAAAAATATTGCTTCAAATCAAATCCAATTTGAAGAATTTTTTTTTCAATTTACTAGGGTGATGATATAAGTGTGGCGCAAAATGATATGATTTGAATTGTATATTATGAGCTTCATCATTTATTATAAAATTGTGTTACGAATTCGGAAAGAAGAAACTAACCATCATTTGTGAAATATAAGCAAAACAAATAATTAAGATTATCATTGAAATAAAAATTTTTATGTTGAATTAATATCGTATATCGTTACTTTTGCGCCATCCTGTATATAAAACAATTTAAACAATCGAAATTGTTGCAATGTATTTTAAATGCCAACATATCAATCTATAATATAATAATAATAATTCGAAAATAAATTCAAATTTATTTGATATATTAATCTCGATCTTTAATTCAATTATAAACCAAAAATTAAATTTTATATTTTTTGCATACAAAATTGAAAATATCCGCAAATGCGATATATTTATAAATTAAAACATATTTTTATAAGTTTCTTTCTATAAATATTCTTTAAGTAAATTATTTTGTTTGCACTGTTTGTTTTTTTTTCAAATACTTGTATGTTTTATTGAATCAATCAACATATTAGACAAACTACTATAAAATATTTTTTTTATATATTTATAGCTCTTGTAATTAATTTGACCTAAATTTAAATTTGTGTATATAAATAATAAAATGAGTATATATAAATATTATATAATGTTCTTTTTCCGTTTATATATTATTTGCTACAATAATTTTGTGTATAAAGCATGAGCGGTTCTATTTGGTGTTGCGTTTTTTTCGTGAATATCTGTTAATTTTTAAACAAATTCAATTAATCATATTTTCTACAGAAATATTATCATAACTTTTAAGTTTAAGATAAAAGGTTTATCTTGATTGGTGCTTTTTTATTATTATTTTAATACCTTATCGCACCTCTTTATGACGTGTATAATTTTGTTACCATGAATTCTATGTAAGATTGCTAAACCGCAAATTTAGAAGATTTAACTTTTAAATTGTACAATTTATAGCTTCGGTTAAACTTAAAATAAATTTTCTTTGTTATTATTATCCATTAAATAATATTGCAAAAAACAATAATTTTATTAAATATTTCGTAGAAATAATAAACATGTATTTAACCAATATTTATCATAAACAAGTGATATTTATTTTTTTTGGTGAACATTAAATGTATATATTGTGGTAAATAAAATGGCAGACTTCTAATATGCCAATTATTAAACTTTCGATATCATGAATCATCTCAAAAATTATTATTATTTATTTTTTATTAATTTTACTATTATTATAAAATGAATGCAAGTCTTTTAATAATAACAACAATATTCTCTCAATTTGGCATCCGATTTTTTGTTTTAATTGTTTTGATTATTACAAAAATGATGATAATTTCTTCACCGTACGTAACCAAACCGATGTTTAATATCCGAAGAGGAATCTACTAGACAAAAAATGATCTGATTTTCGAATTAATTTCCGCGTTTTCCATGATTTCCGAATGGATTCGGTAATATCATTTTACTATTATATTAAATTTTTATTATTCAAAATTCCGTACAAAATAGACAATTCGTGATATAAATTTCGCTAAATTTTATACATTTTTTTGCATATTTCTTTTCTTCAAATAGAAACAAGTTTTTATCTGCTTAATTTTTTCTCTAACACATTTATTATATTGTATAAAACTTGTATTTCCGTTATTAAAACTATATATCTAGATGTAATATTTATGGGTTTGTCGCAATAAAAATTAAAAAAGAGTTTGAATAATTTAATTATTATTGTAAAGTCATACACAGATTTCATTGATGTAAACCATTTGTTGTTTTTTTGATTGCAATTCAAATTGTTTTGTTTTCAACGACTAAAAATTGCAATGGGACAATTTCGTAATACCTATATGCTTATTTTATTTAAATAATTTAATATCAAAAAGAAGGAAAATCATTTTTTTTTAATAAAATACGTAATTCTGGCGTTCCACAAGGTTCTGTCTTGGCTTCTCTACATCCTTTGTTATTGACGATTTGCTTTCTAATACTACAACTGTAGGGTTATTGTAGCATGCGATAGCAGGCGGATCTAATCCGATTTCTCAAATGCGATCCGCCTCGTATTTTGGTATTATAGGTTCAATCGCATTTTCATGAATGACAATTATTTTGCAAATTTCAAAAGAAAAATCTTTTAAAATATGAAAAAAGTTCATAAACTACAAAATTCACATTTTCTATACAAAATAAATAAACAAAATTCAAATTCTCTATGAAAATAGCAGTCGCATTATATTGATCGCATTCTTAGACGAATTTCATAATACAGCAAAATTGTCGGATTTCATGCGATAAGCGGATGTCATAATCCAAATATTCGACTATCGCATTCGATCCGTCTGCCAGCGAATGCTATAATAACCCTACTGGTGTTCCACAAGGTTCTGTCTTGGGTTCGCTACATTCTTTGTTATCTACTACAACTGAGAATGCGATTTCTTTGATTGGTATCCATATTTGATTTCCTATTGGTGATAAAAAGAAATATTGATCGACTAAGGCGGTCATCTGAACATTAATTTTCGTCCCTTAAACTCCTTGCATGGCTTAAATGAGCTTTTGTAGTTATTTAAATGATTTTTTTTGTTTCAAATTGAAAAGACTGGGCTTGAACAAAGATTTTTTTACACCCTTTAATGAGTTAGGCGAGGTTTTATGATTAGTTATCCCATTGCTAAAAAATATTCGAGATGACCACTTTTGGTGTATTCATATGCCGGTTCATATCATACTTTCTCCGATGCATTCATTTTTTAGCAAACTTCTTGAATAAAAGTTATTCAGGGGTGTCTTTACTACCATGTATCCGGGAGTTTACATAATTTTTACTCTGCCTGCTGTATTGAATTTTTAAGAGAAAAGGAGTTTAGATCCGCAAAGCTCTTGAAAAAACGATGTTCAGGATTTTTGCAAATTGCTATCTTGCTGAGCAAGTAAAAAACTGTTTTTGCCATTTCTAAATTAATTAAAAAAAACGTATTTAATTGTGTTTCAGGTTCGCGGTATTCTCAACAAACTTACACCGGAAAAATTTCAGAAGTTAAGTGATGACTTGCTTAAAATCGATCTAAATACAATAACTATATTAAAAGGTGTTATTCATTTGTTATTTGAAAAAGCATTAGATGAACCCAAGTATTCGTCTATGTATGCACAGTTGTGCAAAAGACTATCAGTGGAAGCGCCAATTTTAAATAATGCAGATGAATCATATAAGTTTAAAAATTTACTATTAAACGTTTGTCGCGATAGATTCTTAAATCGATCAAGTGTAAATCATTATAGCCATGGCAACAATTTATATACCGACGAAGAGGAACGGGCTCACATTGCCAAACAGAAAATGCTGGGCAATGTTAAATTTATCGGCGAACTATTTAAATGTGATATGTTACAAGATAATATATTACACAAATGCATTCAACAGCTATTGGACAAAAATCGTTCAAACACGATTAAGGATCGTTGCGAGGATATGGAGTGTCTCAGCCAGCTTATACGAACTTGCGGAAAGGACCTGGATACGGAGAAAGTAAGTGTAATTTTGAATATTAATATTATATTATAAATTTATTGGTTTTTTCAGAACAATATTTGAAGAAATTACGCGCTTTCTCCATTATATACATTCCATGACTATTTTCAATCCAATTTCGACCCCGGTGCTAATTCGATTTTGTACCAGAAAAGGTTTTTTTAATATTATTATTAATTAGAAGCGGGTCGAAAGTGGCTTGAAAATGGTCATGGAAACTGCGTAATAGATTTAAATAATTTTTTACATGAATTTCCTTTTATAATACGAAAAATGGAAGTTCGAAAAGGCCAAAATATTCAATGTTTATTTAAATAAAATTAATTTCGTTTTTATGTTTATTATTTTCTAAAATAATTGTTCCATATTATGCGCTGACACGTATAACTCGTGTTTATTTTAATTATATTTTTTTTCTAGTGTCTCTGCGAAATGACAAAATTTTTCAGATATCTTACTGAGGAAGATCTTAGTTTAAGCCTGAGAGGCCGCTCCATCATGTTTGACGCTTTTATTATAATTATTAGTTTTATCTGTCAGTAGTATTCCCAAATTTTAGTTATTTCCGTAAATTCAACTAGCACTAAATAGAATCAATAAGACGTTTTAGTGTTAATTTCAATCATATTATTAAATTACAGTAGATGGCGTTGATTGACGTCTGGTGGCTTTGGAAAATCACAATATTTTGCCCTTACAATTAATTTAAAAAAAGACTAATAAAATTTCTTATCTCTTCTACTAGGGCAAAGTATTGATGGACCAGTACTTTGAACGAATGATACAGAATTCACAGACGTCAAAATATCCGCCACGCATACGGTTTATGTTGCGTGATGTAATTGAGTTTCGTCAAGGCAACTGGATACCGCGCAAAGTGACCAACACAGAAGGTCCGGTGCCCATTCAGCAGTTGCAGAACGAAGAGGACGACATTATTCCATATGCCAATCGTAATCGTGATCCACGGAACAATGAATATTGGATGAACACAATGCCATTGGGATCAAACGATTTTAATGGCCTCACCCTGACAACCTCATCACATTTTTCACAACCGTAAGTGTTTGAGCATAGAATTTGCAGATTGAAGAAATAGTTCTTTTACTTACATTGAATTTATTACTTTGCAGATACAATAATTACTCAACAAATAATTACAACAACGGTTACAATGGTGGAAATAATGGAAGGGGTGACCATGGTGGTGGTGGAAATGGAAGAGGCGGTGGTGGTCATAACGGTGGTAATGACGGTGGTGGCGGAGGCATGTTCCGCCATATGAACCAACGTAATAATCACAACAATTATAACAATTTTAACAATCACAATCGTTATAATAACAAGCACAACAATCAACATACGAATTCGCACAACAATTACAACAACATGAACATGATGACCAATAAGGATTTGGCGCCACGTCTTAAGCGAATTAGCGCACCACAGGAGAATGTGGACGAACAATTATCGTTTCGACCAGCGGCAAACAGTTTAATATTTAAGGCTAGCATCAATACAAACAAATCACAATTGCCTTTAACGTCAAAGACCCGGCCGACGAGTGGCGCATCCGCAAACGAATCAAATAACATATCGTCGCCAATGATTACACAGAGTTCGGTCAGCAGCAAGCTAACGCCGCCCGCTCAGCCAGTGAATAATATTTTAAATAAAGATCAAATTCTGATAAAACAGGCTTCGTTGGAAAAGCCAAAACAAAATAAAAAAGACAAAGGCCCAAACAAAGAAGAAATTCTGAAACGTGTGTCCACATTCCTACAGGATTGTTTCCTCCATCAAACAATCGAAAATGAACGAAACATTGACGACATTATCGTTTCGTTTATCGAACTAAAAGTGCCTGACAAATTTATGCGGGACACGATGACATTGATTTTCAACGAGATTGTCGACAAGCCAGAGGCGACACACGAACGCGTCTTCGACTTTATCGTTAGCCTCCGGAAAGATGCCAAATTGAATACAAACGCAATATTAGACGGTTTTAAGGCACTGATTGCGGGCATGAGCGAAAGTTCGGTGCCACGCATTGCAACGCTGGTGGCATCGCTGTTGTCGCGGGCGGTCGTTGCTAAACTGTGCAAAATCAATGACGTTTCAGGCTACACAGAAAACGGACAACACTATCCGCTGTTCCTGTTGGTTCTGCAACAGCTGAACAAATCAATAGGCAAGGAAAAACTAACCGAATTATTTAACGATAGTAAAATTAATCTCATGTCAACGTTACCCGAAGTGGATCGGTCCAAAGAACGAATGGCCGAAATACTGGACGATCGTAGCCTCAGCTTTTTGTATCCGCTGCTGAAGTTACAGGGTGAACTGCAGAAACAAATTCAGGCCGATCCAAATCCACATCAATTGTACAAATGGATAAAGGATAATGTGGACACAGTGTCGCTGTCCGATCCCGGATTTATAACAGCCTTGATGACCGTTTTACTCAAATATATCACACAGGTAAGATTTTTTTATTCTTATCCGTCCAGAGTTTTCTTTTTTGTATGAATCGTGAATCGAATCAACGGTTAACGAAAAGTGAATACTTTTGTGATATTATTGGCATCTCTCTAGGGTTAGCCTAGAATTAGTGTGCAACTCTTGTCGGTATGAGTAAAAAACAAAAATTTTTAAAGGCTCAGGCGAAAGCTAGATTATATTAAAAATTCACTTTTCGTTGACCGATTAACCTGTTCCTAAATTGAATTGAATACGCGACGTAAAAATAAATAATTTATTAAAATATTAAATTTTTAAGACTAAAAATCTGCTATTTTGAAATTATTTAAAAAAAAACTTTTGTTTTAGGAAACAACATTAGCCGAAGGAATTGATCCAACCAAGAATCCGGACAAAACGCTGACCGAAAAGGAAAAAGGCTTGCTAGAGAAATATTGTAACGTACTGAAAGCATTCCTGAATCGCAATTCCGATTTACAATTGGTTGCAATATTTGCCTTACAAGTATTCTGTCACAGTGTTGACTTTCCCAAGGGCATGCTGTTGCGTTGGTTTACAGCCCTCTACGATTTTGAGGTCATCGAAGAAGAGTCCTTTTTGCGTTGGAAAGAAGATTTGAACGACATGTATTTGGGCAAGGGACAAGCATTGTTTCAGGTCAACTCCTATCTGCAATGGCTTGAGCAAACCGAATCCGAGGAAGACGATGATGAGGATGTAAAATAAATTATCTAGAAAAATGAAGACGCGGGGGCGAATTTCTGTTGTGTGTGTGGGGTTTATGATTTTTTTCCTTTTCTTTTTTTTATTTTATTTTGTTAACACAATATTATTGTAATAATATTTAGGAGGACCCAAAACGGCCAGACACTTTTCAAAATCTACGCAGTGTTAGGCCGGGCAACAACTCAAACCACCCACCTACCATACAGAAACTACGCATCGTAAATTTTAATAATTAAAATGATATAGTAAAATGAAAATAATAAAAAAAATGGTGTTTAAAATAATAAGATGATGAAAATTTAAATAAAATGTAATTAAAAATTAAATGATGAAAACTTTGCTGTGTGTGTTGCTACGCGCGCCAACACACTGCGAAAAAAATGTAAAACACATTGACATTTTTGTGACACGCGCGCGCATCGATATACATTTCCTTGCTCCCCCCTTATTCATTTTTGTCATACAAACATTTTGAACCCTTTCCCCCTCATCATATATAAAAATATAACGAAAAAAATGTGTAAAATTTGTGCGTCGTTTAAAAAAACAAGAGAAAGAGAAAAGTTTTAATTTTTAAATACAAAAAAAAAACATTTATAATTTTTAAAATAAAAAGACTTGGTAAAAAATGTTTTAAAAAAAACGAAAATGTCATTTAACAATTTAAAAAAAATTATAATTTGATTGAAAAAACATTAAAAAAAAACTAAACCGAATTGTTGCAAAAAAAAAACACCGAAGATGATTTCTTATTTTTTTTCTTATGTGTTAGAAAGAAAAATAGAATTTCATAATAGAAAAACTAAATTTTCCTTAAAATATTTTAAACAATTTATTTGTAAAAACGACAAAACGAAAAATAATCAACTTTTCGGAGATAAAAAAATAGAGAAAGCCTTAATTATTTAAAAGACTTGCAAAAAAAAAATAACATCAAAAATATTAATTATCTTTTTAGAAAATTTTATTTGGGCAAAAAAAATGACGACGAGAAACGTTTTTTTCTCTAAGTGTATATGAAATTCTAAATATTTTCGCCTTGAATTGTATTTTTTTTTGTTAACTAAAATTATTGAAATAACGCATGTGTCAAACTCTTATTTGAGAACTAGGCAGTGAGAAATACCATCCAAGAGAGAACTTTTATATTCACTGAGAAATACTCTCGGTAACGGGAAGGAAAAAACACGCAATGTTACTACCAAACGGATACACTTGGAGAAAAACTGCAAACGTTTTTTGTTCGGTTACATTTTTTTGTTTTTTTTTTTTTCAATAAATAAATTAATTTCCCCAACCCATAACATTTCTATTTAAAATGCGCGCGATTTTTATATAATATTTTGTTAAAATTTTTTCTTGTAATGCGATTTTTTTTGTTTATTAAAATATTTTTGTCTATTGTTTAAATTTTTTAAATATTTATTATTTTTTATTTGTCTAAAAAAAACGAAAAATTAAAAAAAAAATGTAAATTGTTTTCTTTCTTATTCTCTCGATTTGAAATTTTTGGTCCCTCTGTTCTCCTCCTCCGCCGCCACCCAAACAATTAATAAAAAAAATTTGGTCTATTTTCATTTTCTTAAAAAAAATTGTTTTTAAAAAAGTAATTTTTTACAAAAAATTAAAAAAAAACTAGTTATTTTATATTTTAAAAATGTTATAATAATTATTTATGTATTAAAAATAAAATGTAAAAACAGATGAAAAACATAGAACCGATTTTCTGTTTGCCAGTTGAACCAAAAAAACGAAAAACTAAATGAGAAATAAAAATGCAGTTCTAAAAAAATAGAAAAGAAAAGAAAAAACAACAAAAAATTGATTTTTTTATTTATTTTATTTAACAGAATTAGTTATATGGTTGTATGCCACCCAAAGATCTCAAATCTCAAAAAAAAATGAAAAAAGTTCAAAAAATCATCAAAAACCTTTCAAAACTACCATCCTGTGGCTTAAATGGCCCAAGAATCACATCGTAAGTACTCATATTGGTAAAAGTACGTTAAGTACACCTGTCAAAGAAAATACTTAATGATTATTTTAAATTTTTACAAACCGCCTACATGTATGCTATATCTTTTTATAACATTTGTATGCACAACTTATATTGACAATTCGAACCATTGGAATCAAGCAAATAGTGTAGCGCAGTGGTTACGGTGCTCGTCTTTTGCACAGACGACCCGAGTTCGATTCTCGGCTGAGGCAAGGTTTTTTTATTTAAAAAAAAGTTCTTTCTCGCGT
>JANSTW010064342.1:0-33038 GCA_027564275.1 Diadocidia ferruginosa | reverse complement strand
ATCGTGTCGGAAAAAACATGAAAATAGGCATATTTTTACCCTGCTGGTTAAAAAGACCGCATACTATCCCCTTAAGTAACTTTCTAATAAGTTTGCAATCAATTAATTAATTTAAAAGTTTTATCAGGTCAAGATTAAAAATTAAAAATAAAATTAGTTATGAATGACAACCCCGTATCTTAATTAATTTACTAAATTATACAAAAAATTTAAGAAATATAGTAAATGGCATAAGTTGTAGAAACTATTTATTTCCTCAAAAACTTTATTAAAAAAGTATAAATTTAAAAAATGTGTTAATTCTAATCTTAAAAAAATCTTCTACGAAATTTACGAATAATTAGATTAAACGACCAAAGAAAATCTTACACAAATCACATATACAATTCAGCTAAATCTCATACCTATATAAATAATTATAAAATAATAAACTTTTTCGTTAAAAAAAAATCTTATATAGAATATGAACCAGATTTATTATTTCAAATCTAAATTTTTCTAAAAATATAAATTTATGCCTACCAACAAAATCTTACATTATTACTAAAAAAAAATAAAACGAGTTTACACACTGCACGATCTAATAAAAACGAACGATCTAATTTAAAGAATAAAAAAAAAATATCAAATAACTTTTTTCATCATCGCCCGCCTATATTCTATATAGAAAATCTATTTTAATATTATTTTTGAAAAAGTCTACAGACGATGCCAAATACGGCGTCACGCTCTCGTAGAGTGTATTATATTCGCCCGTATGTGTATATATGCGTGTAGAGGTATTTTTTCAAAAATAAGGGGAAATTACATGCGCAATTTAAATTTTCAAAAAAGCAACTTTAATTTTTTGTACATTGATTAATTTCGCACAGATGCGTTACATTATATTGTTATAAATCGCATTGACTAGATGATGATTAAACGCGAAAACGATGACTGGATATTCTATTTATTATTATGATTTATGCTTTTTAGAATAATAAAAAAATATGCAAGGTTTCCATTTTGCAAATAGTTATTTTATGCCACATTTAAATTTTTACTGTCGACATAGCACTTTTAAAATAATATATAAAAATACATACCGATTTTCTGATGCGAGTATAGTGAGCGGTGGTTTAGCTGTACGAAAAAAAACATGGAATTTATTAAAAGATCTTAAGCTTGTGTTGTATCTGTTGTGTGAGTTTATATAAAAGGTTTCTCTTTCCGAACTACTAACACCAACAAAACAGCGATGATTCGATTTTCATGTCGCAGTAGTCAAAGTATTTCATCAAAGAAGTATTGCGCTAAATCATCAAAATCAGTGTGCTCAAGTGGCATTGTCCGAAACTGTTCAATAAAACAACGTAATTGTCAATTATCGTCGATACAATCGAATAATTTTCAAAATTGTGATATCGGAGGCAAAAATAACCATCAGGGGCGTTTACCAACACGTAAAAAAACAACAACATCGAAAACACCGAAAACATTAACGTCGTATTGTAAACAACGACGCCATGTTATTACGTTGACAGTTGCAGAAAATAAAAAAAATCATCTGAAAAATGGACGTGACTGTGGGTCGACTTTTGTATGTTGTGCTTCTGTGATTGATAATAATAATAATACTAGTAATATTATTGATAACGATATGGGTGAAAGAAGTGTATTGGGTGGTAATGTACCCGCACGTAAACGTGGACATCAACATCATCCAAGACAAAGTGGCACAAGGCGATCAAATATACCAGCAACAGAGGTGATCGCAACATTACTTGGTGAGACTTTGCCCCAACACAGCAGCAGTGACAACGCAACTGTTGCATTACAACAACAACCACAACAACATGAAGATTTAAATAGAAATATTTTAACAAACATAACAAACAATATTACCGATGGACAAATAAATACAACAATAGAACGAAGATTATCTGGCGCTGGAGCGCCCATAGATTTTGATGATAATTATGACTATAGTAATGCAAGCAGAAGTGCCTTAACATGTGATGATAGTAACCAATTAATACAAGCCGATAGAATTAGGGGAACAGATGAAGCCACAATTTTAGAATTGGATGTAAATAAACCGACTAGTAATAGGATAAAGAAATCTAGAGCAACTAATAAACCGTCCCAAGATTCCACAGTTAGCAGTAGTAAATCAACAAAATCACCGTCAGACCAAAAACGTAAGAAGAAAACAACTACACTAATCATACCAAAGGAGGAACGTCCTCCACTGGAAGGGGCAGCCAGCGATGATAATGCTGATATCGAAAATGATCCAGAGGCAGCCGAATGGTCAAAGCTACGTTGCACAAGTGAACGTACAGAAGTGGTGGCCGAACGAGAATATCGACGACAAAATAGACGTTGTGCCGATTATCCAGGTCTGGCATTTGGACGATCAATTTTCAGTTCCGATACAATGATGAAATTTAATATTATTCGAAACGAACTGCACAATATCATGAAGACACAATTAAAAAGGGTAGGTTTCCAATGATATGGACCTGGTAACTCTTTTTTCACTTCAATTGCAATTATCTCAAATAATTTTTAATTTTATTAAATTTCAGTACAACGATTCCATTACGTCATTTCGTTTAAACAATTTCTTGTTGTTGTTGGTTTCTGTTTTGTGTTGAATTTATCCTCCGCATATAGATCGTCTCGAGTGTGTGTTCTTCTGTATATAAGATGTGTTACAATTATTTTTCTATTTACACTTGGCAGAGCTTAGCATTTTATTTTTTGGTTAATATTCTTCTCTCTAAAAATAGCTATAAAATTAACGACGAAAAAAACACACCAAATCCACAATAATGCCAAAGCATTGCTTATTATTGCATTATAGCGACTTTGTATATTTTCGTGAAGAAGAAATAATTTCAATTTATTTTTAAGACTTTCTTTTTCTTTTCATAAATAATGTGATGTTTGAAAAAATGAAATTGATTTATAACTTTTTCGACTTAATATTTTTCATATTTATGATACAGTCACGCACAATTAATTGGATTTGGTTGCATATTATTCTTGTTATGTATATATAAATGCACACACTCTGAATTTTACTGTTTGAAAAATGTATAATACGAACAAAAAAAACGAATCTTTTTTTAGTTTAAAATTCAAAACTAAATGTTGTATAATATATGTATGTTGCACATTCCACATTAATTTAGTCATCGCATCCACATTATTTATTATAATCAGCTGGTATAATTTTTTCTTTTTCATATAATAACATTTTGTTGGATATTTTTGTTTAAATTAATGTAGGTATTTTATAAGATTAGCTGTTTTGATGTTTCAAATTTAAATGCATTATATGGGGAAGAGGAAATTGATGTTTTTTTTTTGAAGATTTATATTTAAAATCAAATGTGAATATAATTTTATTACGAATATTAGGTATATCTTATCTGTGATAATAAGTTATCTAGCTTTTATGTGACGCATTAGCAATGACTAAAATTTTTGTTTAACAAGAAAATTATCTTGTTACAAATAAAATTTTAAGTAAAGAAGAAAATTTTAATTTAATATTACTGAATATATTGAGTATTCTATGTAATAATCTAATACTATCCGCATATGACGAATTTTTGCGATAAAAATCGCATGATATATATTTTTAATTTTTTGGACATCGGATACCAAATTTGATTAACAAATTTGAAAATAATAGCATGTTATTTTTATTTTTTTTTTAGTTTAAAAAATAAAATATTCTTTACAAATAAAAATAACTTAAATAATAATTTTATTAAAAGTAACAAAACAAAATTACTGAAGATTTATTCTTATTACTAATACTGAAAATAAATAGCATGCTTTTTATTTTCAATATTTCAAATTCTTTGGGCATGGAAGCAAATTTGATCGTCCAATTTGTACAGAGCACCCTTTCAATTTTGGTCAGTCTTGAATTGTTTATACATTCAATTTAAATTTGCATATAATTAAAAAAAATTGCATGCGATTTTTATCGAAAAAAATTGTCCTATACGATGAGCGTAAAACAAAAATTCGTTGAGATTTAAATTAAAAATTTTGTTGCTATTACTATTTATGCATTTTCTTTTAAAACTCGTTGTGATTATTTTATTGAACATTTTCATTTTCAATGAAATAAGGAAAAGCGCCCAAGCAACGC
Source organism: Diadocidia ferruginosa (assembly GCA_027564275.1). NCBI lineage: Eukaryota > Metazoa > Arthropoda > Insecta > Diptera > Diadocidiidae > Diadocidia > Diadocidia ferruginosa. The sequence goes on along the minus strand of JANSTW010064342.1, from coordinate 28,885 downwards.
GTCTATACAATATTTAGTTTAATTCTAAAACGTATTTTTTCTCGAAATAAATTACGATTTAAAAGTCAGTATTGTATTTTTTTATATAAAATGTTGCCCTTTTATGGCAAAAATCTTAGAGCTTATTTTGCGCGATGTAAGGCAAATTGTTTTTATTTGCAAAAAAATAAAACATATGCGATAATATATTGTTGTGTATTCAATGACACACATTTAATAAAAAAAATATTATTAATTACAATGTGATATGTAAAAGGCTCAATGCGATAGAGAGATTTATGTGATTTATTTATTTCAAAAGCTGCTGCTGCACACGTTATTGGTTTAGACTTGATCTTAGCCTAGATATATCGAATAATAATTAGTATAATAGGTTAATAAATCCTTAAAATGAGAAAAATGACTTCGATCGATTAATTATAGAAATTTCAAGAGGTAAATATTGTATCAGGCTTGTGACCGCAATATAATTAATCATCTATTTTTAGTTAAAATTTTGGTTGCCCTAATTTAACGATAATTCGTGTGATGCATAATAAAATAAATAATGAATCAAATTAAATATTTTGTTGGCTTTTTCTACTATTCCAAACTATTGAATGAAATTTAAATTTAATCACATTTTAATTTATATATTTTGATGTTTTTTAATCTAAAAAAAAACACAGAATTTAATAAAAAGATAAAATAATAGATTAGATAAAGCGACCCATAACTGATTAGAATTATAAATTTTATAATTTGAAAAACAATTTTTTCCATAATTAACTTGATAGATTTATTAATTACATAATTGTGTCTGTGGCATATATTTAGTTAAAGTAGCTTTGCATTCTGTTATGTTACTTGCTACTTTAACATTTCACAGATTTTAAATGATGAAAAGATTGCGGTATAATTACACAGTTCAATTAAACTTAATTGGGTTACTTAACACAATTTTGGCTATTTTAAATATATAACGCATCTATTATAATGATGGTGTTTGCAATATTCAATTAATTTTTATTAAATATAAATTGTTCAATAATAATCATTATTTCGAATAACTTATTGTTGTTTTCAATATTGTGTTAAATAAATTGATTAAAGTTATGTCGTCATTAATAATACATTTTTTTTTTCAATTTGAATTGATAGCAGAAAATGTATTTCTAAATAAATGCTTCGCACTTCTTTAATAGAACATATAAAAGGATAGATTTATTAAATCCCGAAATATCCATTCATAAGTCTGTATAAAGTAAATAGTCCAATATTACGTATTTGATTATGTCAAGTTCTAGACGACATTATATTGATAAGAGATAAAACAGTAATATTAAAAAAAACACTTGTTGCGACAGTCAACAAGTGCAATATAAATTATTGATGATAACTTAAGTTCTTATTTTCAGTATAATTTATTTTTACCTGAAACTCTAGCTGTTTTGTTAACAAATTGCTAGAAATGTTTTAAAATAAAGGGCACTCAAATATGTAAATAAGTTACTGTATTTATTTATACATTCATTGAACCAAATCTAAATATATTTCAAAAAACGAAATGCTTTAAATGCAGAGGTTCTTAAATTAACTTGTCATATTTTAATCGGCAATTTAGAAATTGTTTTGGTTTTATTATAAATTATTATATACCGATTGGTTCGTCTAACCGTTGTATGTTCAGGAACATACAACGGTCTAACCCATAGTTTATATATTTGTACATATAAATTCAACAAGGCAACTTGTTTGTTTACTCTAGTTTAGGAACTGCTGTATCAGTGACGATTATTCTATTGATGGCATATATATTTGGCTGACAATTTTATTTATTTTAATACTAATGTAGTAATGTACAATATCTGGCTAAAATGTAATTTAAATTATCTTAGCAAATTTACTATTTCGAATAAATTGTTTAAATAAATTACAACAATTTACAAAAATTTCAACAAAATGATCTCCAATTAACTATAATAAAATCGATTTAACTTTTATCAAAATCTCTTAAAATTTTACTCGGAAAACAAATTGTTCCCAAATTTTGCTTATTATGTAGTGATAAATTTTGTTCCCAAAGACTTCCATTTCAAAATAATTCTAGAAAAACGCAAACATGACTTCCAAAATACTTCCAACACTTTCATAAGACTTTCAATCAATAATCTCTCTTAAAGACTTTCAAGACTTGTAAGACTTCTAATCGAGATTCCAAGACTTCCAAAATTATTTCTAGACGTCATGAAGATTTCCAAAACACCTCTAAACTTCCAAAAGAATTCCATAAGACTTCTAAAAACTTGCACCAAGACTTCTTCCAAAATATGTAGTGAAAATTTTCCAAAGACTTCCATTTCAAAGTATTTCTAGAAAAACACAAACACGACTTCCAAAATACTTTCATAAGACTTCCAAAATACTTCCAACCAATAATTATTAAAGACTTCCAAGTCTTGTAAGACTTCCAATCGAGCTTCCAAGCCTTCCAAAATAATTTCTAGACGTCAAGAAGACTTTCAAAAGACTTCCATAGGACTTCCATGAGGATTTTTCAAATTAAAAAAAAAGTTTTGAAGCTACATACGCAAAATTTAGAGCCGAGATAGATATTAATTAAGGCTAATTTATTAATTTAATTCAACCTTTGGTTAATACCTTTTTTTAAATATATCAGATTTTCCCATACAAAATTAAAAAAAAAACTGTACCAAGATTTATGTTTACCATCAAGCAGTGCTAGATTGACGGTGAAAAAGCCCTATATGACTTCCTGAGGTGCACGCTTTTATGTTAGCAAATTGTGAACACTTCGTGCCTGGCTATATCTATTAAATGTATACATTACGCAGGTACCTTATAAATTACAAAAATACCTTATTTATTATCTATATTATAGTTTTTAAATTTAAATAATTTATAACTAAAACTATAAACCAAATCACAGGTATTTATTATTATATGGTGTAGCAAATTTAGGTATATACCATATTCATACTTAAAATTTTATAACGGAAATAGGTGCCCTTGTATGTTCATTTTTTTCTCGTATAAACTATACATTATTGTAAATGACTCTGGCTCATCGAACATTAATAATAGGAAGTATAATTTACACACAAAATTAGCGTAAATAATAAAAAAATTACGGGAGTGTCTATAACGCATAATTATAATACCTAACAAAACTCAATGAGAATTTAAAAAAATCTAATAAGAATTTTAGAATTAGATTTTCAAAAATTGTCTTCTGTTACAAATTTGAAATCGCAACAGTACAGAAAAACACTACTGCAAACGCACGTACAAGCATAGTGCATTTTGCAATAGTAATTTAACACACACACACAACCAAGTAAATTGTCTCTGAAAATCGCACATCATCGAAATTGATGATTGTTTGTTGTATTATATGCATAAACAAATACATTACCAAACAACCACCTCTCTCGCGTTTGATTCATGCAGCCACAACAGCACAGTGGTCGGACCCGCTGCTGTACAGCCATTTTGAAATAGGGCGATTTGATCAGAAACAGTTGAGTTGTGTATTTCTAGTTATAAAGTTGCAAGTTGTTTTTTTCCCTCAATTTATTTACAATAAAAAAGTTTGCTTTTCAATAAAAAAAAATATAATTAATTAGCAAATAATTCCAATTATAGTTTGTTTTCGCGCAAATAATTTTAATTTTGCTAAAAAATATTTTATACCGAAAAACTGTTGTAATAGCGCGACATTCATCGTTTGGTCGGTGTGTGTGTGTGTTGAAGGAAAAAAATTATCAAATTTTTTTTTGTATAAATTGCTTTTCATTAGGTGTGGTTTTATCAAATAAAACCAAAAAAAATTATTTTCAATAGTTTTACCTTGTGGAATTAGCTATTTTGTAGTAAATTTATATCTAATATACACGGTGCTTGTTTGTGGAGTAATTATTAGCCAGCTAATAATTGAAAGAAATTAAATTCTGTGTGTGAAAAGTTCTACAACAAAAAAAAAACTTCAAAATGACGACACATATGCAACAAGGAACATTGTTGGATGTTCTCAAGAAGAAAATGCGTCAGACAAAGGAGGAAATGGAAAAATATAAGGATGAATGTGAGGAATACCAAAAAAGATTACAACTTGAAGTTATGCGACGTGAAGATGTGAGTTTTTCCAAATTAACTATTTTCGTTTTCACAATTTCCCTTCGAAGCCGATTTTAGTACAATAACTCTAAATTTACCTGTCTAATTATATACCTGACTATATTTAAATTTATTCAAGAATGTGCCGAAAAACTGGTTACGTTGCGCTAGCCTATTGCTATATATTTGTTGGCAGCCGAAAAGCCTGCAAGTGCTTTTAAAAGTCCATTAATATAATTTTAGTCAACTGGTGCAAAAATATTCCAAATTTTCATCCAACATTCTGACAATTATTGTTTCTCTGAAAATTGGTTTCTCTTCCACATTTCCCAAAATAAATTCGACATTTCTTTAATCTTGCATTTATAAAATAACTAACTACAACCCAAGCTATTAACAATAAAATTAATTAAAAAAACATAATTTCAATAATTATACGAAAATATCCAATAAAAAAAATCATAAATATTCGTCATCATCAGTAAAAAAAAATCGTCAGTTTAATTGAAGAAGAGGGCAAAATGTATTGTAGTGTGTTAATGTGTGTTTTGTTGTGGTATGGCAGCAGCGGTGAGAAAAAGTGTTTGTTGGCGGCTGTCGGTTTATTCTCTTTTGTTTTATGAACAATTCAAATAATTGTTCTCTCTTCTCTTGTCCATATATGGATGTGTATTTATAATCATTCTTCGCGCGATTTACAGTGGTGGGACGACCGGACGACGACCGTTCAAAAGGCACAAATAAAAATTTGATATAAAATATTGATTTTTTCCATATACACGTGGTGGTGGTACTAATTGGCCGGTAAATTTGCATCTGCGAAGGACCATCAATGGAATTTCGTATTTTGAAAATTGAATGAATAGTAGACCTTGTCGTAAATAGAAGTACTAGAAGAAAGAATCGCGACAATAAATTATTTTCATCTTAAAAATAGAAGTACTACTATTTGGGGGCTGATTTTCGTGGTGAATATTTTTCCCTATATATGTTTTGCCGTATAAAATTTAAATTCACCTCAAATTGTTGTTGTTTTCTGTACCAAATTTTTGGGGCTTATTTTTCACGAAATTGCGTATTGTCGCGACTCTTTCTGTATAGTACTTCTAGTCGTAAATAGTCCTTTCAAGGGTATTTTTACTGCATTTGTTGTCATCATATTTCATTCATTATTTATTTACATTGTCAGGGCACAATCTGGCGTTAGGTAGTCACAGTTCTAATCGAGAGGGGGGAAATCACTAGCAAAAATATTGTCCCATGATTTCTGATTTTCGAAATGATTTCCGAGATAATTTCCGTGATTTCTGTTTTTTTTAAATGATTTCCGTGATTTCCGTGATTTCCGAAAATGATTTATGATTTCCGAGATATCTGAATTTGATTTCTGATTTCCGAAAATGATTTCTGATTTCCAAAAATGATTTCTGATTTACGAAATGATTTCCGTGATTTCTAAAAATTATTTCTAATTTCCGAAATGATTTTTGCTTTCCGAAATGATTTCCGGATATGATTTCTGATTTCCATATTTAAATTATATTTTAAATAAATTCCCTGTCTTGTAGCCATTTCGAAAAGTTATCTAATACCACGGAACGAAATGTGATGTACGGATAAACTTCCGTTCGGAACATAATATATAATTAGGCCTCTGATTTGATTTCCGAAATGATTTCTGATTTTCGAAATGATTTAGGTACGTGATTTCTGATTTGATTTTCGAAATTATTTCTGTAATTTCTGATTTCCGAAATGATTTCAAAATGATTTCTGATTTTCGAATTGATTTCTGGTTTCCGAAAATAATTTATGATTTCCGCAATTTCTGAAATGATTTCTGATTTGATTTCCGCAACCTTGTCCCATGATTTCCGTATAAATTGGTTTTCTTCTCGAATAAACCCCCGAAAGAATTACCGCCTGAATGAAGTTACACCCAAAATATATACTTTTATTCGGCTTAGCCGAATTATACCTGATGAATTTAATCTGCTAATAATTTTATTAAGAGTTACTGATACCAATGCAGTGGGTAACTTTGATGCACGTTTGAGCGCTCATCTTTCGATAAAATGTTATAATTTTTTTTACTGGCATTGATAAATGAAATAGAAAGAAGGTGCAAGAAATGTTTTTTTGATTTTTGTTGTTGTTATTTTTTAATATTAAAAAAAACAAATGTGAACTTTGGTGCATGTTTCAGAAAAATGGTTTACCCCTTGAATTTTATTGTAAAACACACTGATATTTTTGGTGTTATTTTATTCGGAGGTTAATTCAATAGGCGTTATTTCGTATTTAAATATAAAAAAAATTATTTGGATGTTTTTTCTTTCGGGGATTAATTCGATGGGTGTTATTTTTCTTAGATTTGAAGAAACAATCAATTTAAGGGTAATTCCTTGGGTGTTATTTCATGCCGCCGTGATTTACCTAATCGGCAATAAGTTTATAATATTTTCCACATAAGGCTTCTCATTTTGTTTTATACCGGATAATACAATCGAAAAACTTTGCAGTATTTTATATTACAAAATTAATACTAAAAAAACATGATTTTTAATTTAAATAATTTTATATTTGCATATGGTTTAAGCGGGCTCCCTAATAGGTAACTCATGGTACATCTCTTAAATTTCTATTTCTTTTACAAGATACAAATTTCCCAAACCCGTCATCTCGTTCGTCAAAATCACAATATTATGTCATGTCAATGTTACAATATTCAATTAAAATTAAATTATGATATTCTTGTTGATTAAAAAGTTTAAATCTTTTTTTATTCCAAAACAAGTGTTTTATATACGTATAGATCAGTTTCCAAATTTGGATTTGGAACATGGAAATTGATTAATTTTATAGTAAATGTTTTTTTGGTTTCAACTTGTAGGGATCATCATTATTTTGATATACACAAGTCGACTGAATTATACTTATATAATATTATAATGTCTATAATTTGTTGTTTTACTCGATCAACGATTTGATTGTAGATTTTATAATATAACTATAAGAAGATTTTTTTTATAAAACCGGTTCGTGCATTCCTAAAATTCATCATATCAGATTATAACTTGAGAGATTTGGGTGTAATGGCAAATTTCTGAATTAAATTTTGGCTTCTTTAATTGATCGCAGTTAAATAATTAAAGATTTTTTTTACATAATTTGCACAATTTTTTTAATTTAATTTCAAAATGAAAAACTTTGGAGAGAACAGCTGTAAATTTTGTAATATAAAGTTCAAACATAAGTCAAATTTTCGTATATAAATGCTGCGGTAAAACTAATAAAACTTATTATATAGGACCTGTTAGTGGCACATACAATATATTTATACAAATTATGACTTTATAAACGTGCAAGTTATTTATTTCTCTCTTAAAATAATAACATTTTTTTTATCGTACGTGTAACATAAGCAATACATTCATACAATTTATATAGAAATGTTAAAATTACACTTTATTAGCATGAAATTGTTTATTCTTCACGTTTTCTGCTTAGTCGTAATGTATACCTAATTGTTTATAAGGTTTCCATTACCCAAATCAAGCCACTTTCAAACCGAATTGTTGGGTCATTTTAAACTCAACGAAAATTTAAAATAAGTTTTTATTAAGTAATTTTTGTAAATTTCAAATAAAATAGAATTCAACTATCAAATTTCAATCAACTCGCCACTGTATTCAATCTAATTTGACCAAATATTTATATGTATATTGTATACCTATATTGTCTTTTTTATTTAAAGTCACACAATGAGAGAATGTTTCAGTGGCGACATCTTTGAGAAGCTAAATTAAACATTTTTAATATAGCTTCCCAAAGATGGCGCCACTGAAATTTGTTCCTAATAATTTATAATTATTTAAATTTTTTATAGTTTTAAATATTGATTTTTACATAGTGGTGATCCTCCACAGTTAATAATTTTTTATTTTAAAATGAGTAAAGATGAAAAAAAAACTATACTTTAACTTATATTTGGATGGAAACGTTCCGAAAATATTCAACTTATACAATTTGGATCCAACTCGTTGCTCATGGAAACACATTAATTATGATTTTTATTTGTACCGGTGTGTGGTTTTTTTTTATATTATAATTATACCGGCTAACTGGTTTTCGTCTATACTTTACAAACTCTACAATATACAAAATTACTTTTATATATTGGCAAAGTAAAGAAAATTTTTAATTAAATTCTTTGCTTTTAAATAATATAGGTAGATATCCTATTGCATATATCGCTGTAATATTGGAATTTGAAAATGAAAATTAATTATCATTAGGAATTTCATGATTAGCATAAAATTTGCATTTGGTATAAATGTGTTTTAGAATTTAAGACTATAATTTGTCTGACTTATTCAATTGAACTTTTCCGGAACTATCTGTTAGCCGCACAAAAATAGAGTTTTTTTTTGGAAAATAAAGAAAAATGTGTCACTTTCTTGGTAATTTATTCAAGACCTCAATTATATTAACTAAATTGTGTTATTTTGTTGTACAAAATTTTGATTTTAATTCAAATCACGATACAGCAGCTATTGTCACACATCCATACAATTTATTTACCAAATTTTGTATTCTGCTGCAGTGTCAAGTACAGCATTTAGACATAGCCGGTATTACATTTATATTTTATGCGCATGATGCAAATGCTAATAAATTGTGTCTTTTTTGACAAAAGAAAGAATACTTATATTTTTAGTGAAAGAAAAAAAAACGCCAAACCTTAATTTTAATACAAGTTTATTTCTTGAAAATGTTTAATTTGTTGTAAATAAAATTAAGTCAAGATTGCGGTCGGTATAGAGAGGCAGTTATTTTAGTTATTATTGTAATACATTTTACTTAAAACTAACAAAAGCCGAGTGAAAAAAATCTATAAGATTTCGAATGTTCTCTCGTAGAAATTACCATTTTAGAAATTATTTCGGCAATCAACAAAATTCGAGCTGCAATTATTTCAGAAATCACAGAAATTATTTAAAAAATCATAAATCGTTTCAAAAATCACTGAAATTATTTCGAAAATCAGAACTCGTTTTAAAAATCAGAAATTATTTTGGATATCCCTCAATTTATTACGAAAATCAGAAATCTTTGAAATAATTTCGAAAATCACAGAAATCATTCAGGATATCAGAAATTTGTTAACGTTCCGGAAATCATTTCGAGAAACATTTAAACTAATTCGTAGGTCAGAACTCGATTTGAAAATCGAAATTATTTCGAATCGTTTCGAAAATCATAAAAAGCTTCAGAAATCTATGAAATCATTACGAAAAACACAGAAATTATTTCAGAAATCACAGAAATTTTGTGGGATACCTATTAAAAATTAGTAACCATTTCAGAAATCATTTCCAAAATCATAAACAATTTCGAAAGTCAGATATAATTTCAGAGATCAGCTATACCTATCAGAAGTCGTTTTGAAAATTAAAAATTATTTCGGTAATATGAAACCATTTCGAAAATAATCAGATTGATCAGATATAATTTTAATTTCCTAAATCATAAAATCGTTTAGAAAATCAGAAATTATGGAATTCATTTCAGATTCAAATATTACCTCGCATATTACAGATTTTTTTTCCGAAAATCACGACAATCATAAAACATGGAACTTTTTTCTGGGAAAATGTCCACGTCTAAGAAATGTCAAGCAAAATATTTCCACATCTTTTTCGAACATATAATAGTAAAATTTATTATCTCATAATTGTTATCGAGCAATTTTTGAATAAATATCACTCATATTTTATTACCAAATTAAACATAAAAATCATCTAGTACATACCAAAAAAATTCCGAAAAAATAAAATAATCATCGACAATATTTTATTTGCAGAAATGACATAATTTTTTGTCCGTACATAAAATTATAATGAAATGAATGAAATGAGTCATGTTGACTGTATAGTGTAAAAGCATAAATACATATAAAGTAAAGAGTTTTTTTTAAATCTGCAAAATTATTATTGAGACACCAATTACACTGATCAATGATCATCCATAAGGATATCAACATTGATTTTCGCCCTCGGTTTTTGCAGTCAGTAATCGAAATATTTTGTAGTCAAACGAAAAATTCTCCAAAAATTGTGTAAATAAATTAAGCTATTGATTTAAAATGGAGTAAATTTTATATAGTAAATGGTCATAACAAAATAAAAATATACACAAAAACCAATTGCTCGATTCAATAACAATATAAAACAGATATAGTTATTTGAAATTTGAAAAATAACAATAAAAATGTCTATGGTTCATTAAATAAACACAACAAAAGAGGAAGCGAACGGCATTGTCATTTCATTATTAGTTATATATATTGGTGAACTAGTAGCTATGCTGATATATCCACTCCGTAAAATAAAATTATTTAATAAAACTATAAATACAACAAACATTTTCATATATAATAAAAGAATAATTCGACGATAACATACATTATTTTTCGTGCATGGAATTATAGAGATACAACGTACCTCAATACAATATAATTCCAAAATACACAAATATTGTGGCTCTATACCGCACTCGTCTATTTTTTTTTTAAATAATTATAAGTAGGTGGGTTTTTGAATATTTTTTAAGCATCCGAATTAATATTATATGTCTATTAGGAATGACAAAAAAAATCAATTTATAACGTTTCAAATGTATGTACGATCTGTTTTTTCTTCTCTATTTGGAATATATTTGGGAAAAAACAGTTGTATATATGAGGTGAATGATCGTATAAATTAAATATAAGCAAATAACTAAAGTGACGACACTGCGCGCAAACCAATTTTTTGACATTTTTACTTGGCTAAACATTTACTTAAGATTTGGAAAATATTAATGATAACTTCATATAGGTCTTAAATTGACTCTCAATTCGGTTATTTCAAATTAAAAAGTATGTAATTGGGGCATACTATCTAATATTTCCGTGGTTTGTGAAATAATTTTGATGACTTTTCTATGACTTTTCCAAATCCTTCGATATCACATATGTTTTCTAAAGGATTGTCATGGTGTTAATGACCTCTGAACGTTCTGTCATATGAATTTAATTTGGCATGCTCAAGTATGCTTATGACTTCCATGTCTCAGGCATAAATTCCATGTGTCTGGCATGACTTATATATTATGTTTACCGCATATTATTCAGATTACTTTCATAACTGTCAAGTGTCTACTATAAGAAATATATATCAAAATCTAATCTATACAAAGTCATTGCAAATCGCAAAATTTATTGCAATATTGTCGGCCATCTTTTCAAACAGAATTCTGCCTCTACAATGAAATCCAGGTCATTCAAATATGAGGAAAATAAAATCATGCCAAATTTTCAAAAGCTACTACTGGTTATTATTATACTGTGATGTATATGACCGTTAAATTATTAAATATTAATTTTGTTTATTTAGACGATTTCTAAGTTCAAATCAACACAAATTAAAAATTTGGTAATTATTTATAGTTAATTATACTCGTATTTATATGCTTCACTTTAATCTATATATATATATGCATATTTATAAAAGTACTAGAAGAAAGAGTCGCGATAATAAATTTTTTTCATAGTAAAAATAGAAGTACTAGTTGGCGCTTATTTTCGTGGTGAATATTTTTTCCTATACGTTTTGCCGTATAAAACAAAAATTCACCTCAAATTGTTGTTGTTTTCTGTACAACATTTTTTGGGGCTTATTTTTCACGAAATTGCATATTGTCGCGACACTTTCTTCTAGTACTTCTACATATTTATATAAAGCAAAGAAAATATATTTTATTAAATATAAAGCAAACCACATTAATTTTATGATACTTGATTTTTCTTCATCTTCTTCAATTCAATGTTATATCGATATAAGTTATAAGTCTCTAATTTATATGGACAAATTAATACTTTATATTTACGATCAGATTACGAGAAACCAAAAAACCATTTTTTTTATTAAATTACGAAAAAATATAAATCTGAATGAATAACAAACACTTGCAATCTTCTTACTATATCGATATGTATACACATTTTATATTATGATAAAAAATATAATTTATATTAGGATTGAGCGAAAATAAATATTTTTTTTAAATTCTTAATTTATCGAGTATATTATACTCGTGCGGCTAAGAGATTAACATCTAGCTAGACAGTAGACATCAAGAGCTCTTGGTAGTTTTTAAGAGGGTTTTTTTGATAATTTTTTTTAGGAAATAAAAAAATGTATTTGCAAAAGTAGAAATTAAAATTTACAATGACGTCACAATTATAAAAAAAATAAAACAGACAAACCTAATTTTTTTATATTATTAATAGTTACTCACTATCACTATTCAAATATAGCAGAATATGTAGGTAGGTAATTTAGATTGTTAAAGTGTAAACAGCAAACACTTTATTTAACGTTTTTAAATTCGAAAAATATTAATTTTCGCTCTAACCTAATAAAATATATTGTTATAATAACTTTATACGCATGTAATATACGATAAATTAATTAAATAACTGCGATTATAATAATATGTTTCTTCTGCATAAGTATATACGAATACAATAAATTCCATTTGTATGATTTTTATGCATTTATTATAATATAACAGCGTGAATCATATCAATATAATTTCAAAGATAAACATTTATTCTTTTTTATTTTAAGAGTTTTTTATTTTTTAATTCAAAAGATTTGTTTTTTTCCTCATTCAACTTTTGTATCTAAATGGTTAGTTATCATCGTTTATCATATAATAATATTCATAATGAGTTTTTTTAGATGAAATATTACTTTTCATATTCATAATATTCGTGGAGAGCCTTTCTTTAGAGTGTGGTAAAAATGAAAGTATTATTTAATAAATAATATTGAATCGAATATTTTGGCGCCGCATCTTAAACCACTATAAATATTATTTAGATGGTTTTGTTGCATAACAAAATCTTTTCAAAATATTGATTAAAAAAAAAAAAAAAACAATGATTTAGAATACTGTCATCAAAACTGGAATATGTATACAAGATAATATACAAGAATATATGAAGAAAGAAAAGAAAACTAGAGATCATATGAACACAATCCAATTTATGGGACAATAAATATTAATCTTTAAAAAAATGGAACAATAAATTTTAAAATATATTTAATTAATTACTAACTAAAGATATGAAACTTATGCATATATAAATATATATACTTATGGATCTTTTATTATTTATTTTTTAGTTTTAAGCTTTCAGATTTAGAAATAATTAGGTTACATCATGTAGATTTTTATAAATGTCTTTGACTTTTAAATATTAAGCTCACTCTTTATAGATTATATCAAAGACAATGAAAATATAGACATGTCGATGGACATACAAACGCTATTGTCCATGTCGGTTGCTATGTAAAATTAAATTTAATCGTGGAGACGTAAAAAAATGCAGCGGCAAAACAGCCGTGTCGATATGTCTATATTTGAATTGTCTTTGGTTACATTATTTTTCCTAAAAATACTAAACAATAAAAATGTCGGTAAAATATTTAATTTAATTTAATAAATTATGTATTGACTTACATAAGTCATACAGATCTTTAAATTAAAGGATTCCATTAGACTTCCAAGACTTTGTACAAAACTTTCGTTGGACTGCCAAGACCAAACATATTTCTTCCATATAAGATTTTCGAGTTCCTATTCAAAGAAATTTCAATGAGCTCCAATATATGTTTCTTCTGCAGATTTCAAAAATTTATAATTCCATGACTTCCATATCAGAATGCTAAGATTTCTGTAAACTTCTAAAATGTCTACCACCTGACAAAATTTTGTACGTAAGACTTCAATTTTAAAATAATTTCCATAAAACTTCCAGGACAGCCATAATTCTTTCATATAAGATTTTCATTTACTTATTCCAAAAGATTTCCACGACCCCCATAATCTCCATTAGATTTTTAGTTGTGTAAGCCTTATAAATTTAAAAAAATTATCATTACTTCCATAAGACTGCCAAGATTTCTGCAAGACTGCCAAAGTTTCTACCACCTGACAAAATTTTGTTCTATTTTCAAATGATTTCCATAAGATTTCCAAGGCAAAAAAGAAGAAAAAACTAGAAAAAATGTTGTTTTATGATTTCCGTGATTTCCGAAATAATTTGTGCCATGATTTCCGTAAGTGATTTCTCCTTGGATATTTCTTCCATATAAAATTATTTCCACATATAAATATAAAACTACTTACGCCTTACTTCCAGATATCTACCACTTGACAAATTTTTGTACCTAAAACTTCCATTTTCAAATAATTTCCATAAGACTTCCATGACTACCATATCCCTTGGATTTTCGAGTACCTAATCCAAAAGATTCCCAAGACCTTCGCATGAGGTCCATAAGATTTCTGTTAACCTTCTACAAATTTAAAAAAAATTATCATTTTATGACTTCCATAATAATGACTGCCAAAACTTTAATAAAATTTTAAAAATGTATATAATTCCATGGTTTATATTAAGAACACCAAGATTTCTGTAAGGCTTCCAAAATTTATACCACCTGACAAAATTTTGTCCCTAAGACTTACATTTGACAACAAATGATTTCCATTACTTCCATAAGATTTCCAAGACTTTATTGTTCTTCCTTATAAAATATTCAATTACCTACATAATATTTCAAAACATTTCCAAAATTTTTAATTCTGTCTTTAGTTTAATTTAAAAAATGTATTATTCCATGACTTTTACAATGATTGACAATAATCCCATGAATTCCGTAAGACCGTCATTCCCTCATTTCCAAGACTGCCAAAACATATATCATATGTTTTCCATAATATTTCCAAGCCTCCAATTTTTTTTTCTATATATTTATCTTATTTATAAAATTAATTCTAAATAAAAAAATTTATATATTATCCAAAATGCTGCATAGCCAAAAAGGATTATATAAATAAAATGTATAAAATTAAGAATGAAAAACATCTTGACCATATTTCTGAAATATGCCCTTTTCTATCTCTCATATATAGGCTGAATCAGAAGTAGCCGCCCTCAATCGTCGTATCCAACTTTTGGAAGAAGACCTTGAACGTTCAGAAGAACGTTTAGGTTCCGCCACAGCTAAACTTTCAGAAGCATCTCAAGCAGCCGATGAAAGTGAACGGTGAGTACGCCTCTTTGTCGAATTGAAAAGAGGATTTTTTTTTAAATTTAACAAAATAAGCAAATATTTTGAACCATTAGCATTTATAATTAGGGAAAACGAATATTAAACTTTTTTCTCTTTTCACCCAAAAAAAAAATCGAAAATTTAATAATAAAGGATACGGAAAGCCCTTGAAAACCGAACCAATATGGAGGATGATAGAGTAGCAATTTTGGAAGCACAATTATCACAAGCTAAACTAATTGCCGAAGAAGCCGATAAAAAATACGAAGAGGTAGAACAATTTTATTCTTTTTTGTAAATGGTTTTGGTATAAACAAAGTTAGGGCCTATATGTTAGGGATGTGTTAGGGTTTTTCTTTCCATCTTTTTTACAGGTTTTAGGTGGACCTTGAAAAAAATTGAAATATTAAACATTTTTTCTTCTCTATTATTTTAAAAACAACTGCACAGTGCCCGTAAAGTACTTGAGAATCGTTCATTGGCCGATGAAGAACGTATGGACGCACTTGAGAATCAATTGAAGGAAGCCCGTTTCCTTGCCGAAGAAGCCGACAAAAAATACGATGAGGTGCTTACACGAATTACTTGATTGTTTGTTGTTTTTGATAATATTTTTGCTCAACGATAAAAAATAAAAATATTAAAATGCGTTTTTGTGTGCGCTCTTCTAACTGACATTTTAATATGATAAGACACCATACATCATATCTATACACATAATGTCTTCTTTTTATTGGTTGAAACCAATTAAAAAATTGCTTGAAATAATTTCATTTTACAACAACAACAATTATATATATACAATAACCATTACTACATCACTAATTATATTCTAGTATAATTTATATAAACTACTACTCAATATATTGTGTAATTATAGAATTATAAATTTGTTGAACGAAAAAAAAAATTGTGCCTTTGCGCAGAAAAAAATGCTACTATTTTTAATTAAAATAATTTATTGAAATTACCGAAAAAAATATTGTTAATTAATTTTCTTTATACATTAAAAATATTGAATTAGAGGTGCTATGTAAAAATAATTGAAAAAAAATTAAGATTAAAAATATTATTGCTTATGATTATAGAACTCAATATAAATTTTTGGATTATTATTTAAAAAAGAAAACACAAGTTTAAGAATTAATTTCCTTTTATAACTATATATGATGTTAATATATATTTATATATAATTTGTATATTATGTTATTTTCATAAACATATTTATAGTTTTAAACCAACATTTTTAATAATAAAATATTTTGATTTTAACCAACATAATTGTTTGCAATGAATTTATTTTTTTTCGACAGAAATTATGCGCCTTTATATTGTAGCAACAACAACAGCAAAACTTGGAAGTATTGCCTTTATTCGATATAGATAATATAATAGGGACTATATAGAACAACAACACAATTGTTTAACTGATGCTACTTATGTGGCTTGGAAATATTGCCGCCTATATTCGATAGAGTACAGATATAATATAGGGAAGCAGGGACATTCATAATAATATGACAACATATTGTTTTCTTTAGAACAAAAAAAATGTATAGGTATATCGTTTAGTTCTTTATGCATCTTTAGATCTTTAAGAATTTTGAATCAGAAATTTTTAAGTCGTTTCGTAAATTTGCAATTCAATGTAAATTTTCAGAGATTTGTATGCGAAGTGTTCAAGTGCAAAAATGCATATATAATAATGAACTGAGACTGGAAAAACAATAGCATTTTCCACGCAAATTTACACATAAGCGAATTTAACTAGAATTTAATTTTTTTCGACCGATCGCACGTGCAATTTGAATTAGGTAATAAACAATCATTTTATGTTGAAAAAACTCAAATTTTAGGATTCTGGTACGAGAGTGAAATTTCGTATATATTCGGATAGCCTATTACTATTTCATATAGGTATATGACGATGCAGCAAATCAAGTTTTTAGTATTCTTGCAGAATAATATTGGAATCGCAGTGCTAACATTTAGCTAACATTTTCTGGTATACATTTTATAAAGATGTACATTTGACAAAACTTTCTTGTTACTTTGTAGCTTCATAACTCGAATCACATATAAGTCGTTCGCTAAGAATATATAAAACAAATCAAATTATTCAAATATATGTTGTACAATATTCATATCCATCAATTGTGTATAGATGCCGATGACGCTAGTGTACATGCGGGCAGACATATGATTATAAAGGCAACGATAACAAATACATTTGGAATTTGATTTAATATATTAAAAACAAATATGTCGAATAACATTTCTAATTTTTCATATACGTGTCTTGTCCCACTGACTTCCATGACTTCCATATTACTTCCATAGAGGTTGTCCCAGGACTTCCACATGTGAGTACCCCTCGATATACTCACTCAAAAGAAAATTTCAAATCATTCATTGGTTTTTTGAAAATTGCCAAGGATAACAGTGACAATATTCTTCGGGAAATCGATTTAAATTGAATTACATTTTTTAATTTTACTTTCTTAAAAAAAAATATATTAAAGTTGTTAGAATCGACAATTTATGTTTCAAAACTTTATTAATGTTAACAAAAACCTTCCATATACATTTAAAATGCCTTCCTATATATTAATTGTGATTTTCTATTAATGTAAGAAATGGTTATTTATAATGGCAATATATTGGACTGTATAGAGTTGGTTTTAAAGTCACAAAGTGGCTGCAATAATGGTCACCATGACTCTGAAATAGTTCTCTGCAAATGCAATGATTTAAGCTTACCTAATTTGCGACTTTTTTATTGTATATATATAGACTCCCCAATCTCAAACATTCTATAGTTTAGTGAATTGTAATGCTGCATTAAAGTATACTAATTGTTGAGAATTTTTAAAGTTCAATTTATATTCAGAATTTTTTAAACAGAACAGTGAATTCTAGTCGCATGAGAGTGGTTATCGTTACTATTTATTATCACAATTATTTCCAATAAGTTGCCATTAATCACAATATAGAGTATAAGACCCAACCTTTACCTATATATATTAGTATATATATAGTGAATAGGATAGAAGTGATCGTAAAGTTGAGACACATCAATTAATTTTTATAAACTTCGGATTAGCAAATTGAATTATATTAAGCAACGTTCAGGGTCTCCACATATAGACAACTTTGAAATAAATCCATAATTTATGGCAAATGTTAGAACTTAAGCATATTATATCTATTATTTTAGTATGATTTGTAAAGCATCTTCATCGTGTTTAAACCTTTATCTCAAAAATATTTAGCCAAATATTTTCGTTTAGTTATTTATTTATCAAATAAATTGCATAATGCTCATATATATATACGACATACGTATATATTATATAACAAATGACAATATTTCTACAATTTACACAGAGATAAGATAAGGTTGTGACGAATTTCCTTCTAAAAAAATTGTGTATATAAAACAAGAAGCTATATCGTTCCACTATATTATACTCAGTATGAGATAGTACAACATATGTAAAAAATATTCCAACAAAAATACAAGCAATTATAGATAAATATTATCATTAGTAAAAAGAAGTTCGTTTTTGTTGTTGTTGTTACAAATAAAAGCATAATTTTCATCATCAACATGTTCATATATAATATAAGGCTATAGAAACTATACAAACATCTACATCCTATCCGGGCTAAAAAATTCAAATTTCGTATTGAAAAAGAATAGAATACATAAAACCTGACTTCAGAATGGATATACAATAACCTATTGCTATTTTCGCATAAGGTGATTGTTCCTATTATTGATTCAGTTGAGAAATTATATGTATATAAAAACCAAAGAAACCGGTTAAATAAGACTCAACTATAGATACTTTCTATTATCTTTCAATCAAAGAACATATAAAACTGGGATTTTTTCTTCCAACATGTTCGTTTTCATTCGTCTTTTTCTTAAAAGTATTTTTAAAATTAGGTATATAAAATTATGGACCAAATATTTAATTTCTTTAGTTTTTTTTCTAATAATAAAAAATTTAAATTTAATTTTTTCCTTATCAGTCGACTGTTTTTTTTAATGTTCTATCTACAATGTCTAGTCGGGAAGATATTTTCGAAACTTAATCGATATACATATGTAGATAATTTCAAATATTTAATGCAAATTAATCATTTTGATATTTTAAAGTAAATTAGCCCAATTTTATAATTAGTTCAGGTGCAAAAAAATTCGAAAAGATGTAGATGTTTGTAATTTTCACACACACGAAGCATGAATCTCATAAAACATATTTAATTTACATTAATAATTTGTTGTTGTTGTTGATTTTTTAACATCGTTTTGTTGACGAATATAATTAATTATCATAAATTAAATTATTAAATATTTATTATAATTAGGTTGCCCGTAAATTAGCTATGGTTGAAGCTGATTTAGAAAGAGCCGAAGAACGTGCCGAACTTGGTGAAAAGTATGTTGTTATGCGGAGCATATTCTCTATAGAATTTAAGAAATATGCTAATAATACAAATTATGCAGACTAAATCTATGATTAATTTTGATGTTGTTTTTGCGAGGAAGTGATTTTCTTGTTGTTGTTTTCCATAATATAACATTTTTGTTCTTTTTTTCTAGCTCTCCCCTGAAATGTAGACGCCACATTTTTCTATTGACAAGTTTAAATTAATGACATTTAGATAAATCGTGAAGATGAAATCTTATCAATCTTGTCAATATATAGAAAATGTGACATGTCTGTATTTATATATATATATTTACAATAAATAATATATTTTTAAATGTGTTCTTTTACCCAAAATAATACTAATCAATATTTTTAATTTTAATAAATATTAAACGATATAAGCCAGAGTTTAGCTAGTTTTAATTTTAAGAATTAAAAATAATTTGCATGATTATATATAAATCTAAATTACATGTGTGTATGTGTCATTATTTTTAAACTGAATTACTGAAGGATATATTTTTCAATAAAACTAAATAATTTTTAACAGTAAATTTTCAAATTTAACCCATTAAAGCTCAGCCTTCCAAAGAACAGCAATATATGCGGGACTTTCTAATTCTAAAACTATTTTTGATTTTATTAAATAATTTGGTCGAATATCCAGAAGATGGTTTATACAATTAAAAAAAAATTAAAAGAAAATGTTTAGCTTAATTGGATTTAAAAAAATTAAAAATATGTTTTTGAATTTATAGCTATTTAAAATCTCTTGAACTTTCGCTATATTAAGGCGGTTCTGTCCCTTAATGGGTTAAAAGTTTGAAAAAATGATGACCATATACTTGTTTTATTCGAAATTTAGATTTATATAAATATTTTTTTTATAATAACAACTAATTACTTTTGTTTTTTTCCATTTTGTGTGATTTTTAATAATTGCCGCTATATTTACTATAACGCATCCATCCATACAATTTTCATACACACAATCGGACCATACCGAAACGAACATACATAGGTTGCTCGAAAATTAGTATTAATGGAACAGGACTTAGAACGTTCTGAAGAAAAAGTTGAACTTAGCGAAAGGTTTGTATATTGATCGTTTTTTTTGTTAACAAAATAATTTTAATTTAATTGCTTTTAATTTATTGTTTTCTGTTGTTTTAATAAAAGAAAAATTATTTATATTTGACCGTTTTTAAAGTGCAAAATTGAAACAATGAGAATTTTCTCCATTCATCAAGACCCATACATGAAAATCACTTTTGTGTGATGAGATTATATATTCAATATGTTTTATTTTCGAACTTTCGAAATTGTTTCGACTTTCGAGATAGTCTTTCTATAATTGACCATTTTAAGAAAATAAGTTCTCAAATTAAACAGTTAACTGAACTTTTGTTTTAGTTAATTTTATGATCGGCAAAGTATTGGTCGAATAAGATTAAACATTTTTTTTTTCAAAATCAAGATCGAAAAGTGACACACGTTTCACTTGTACAGTGCGATACAGATCGGTCTTGAAACTGTTTAATTAGTAGTAGTAAAAAGGGTCAAAAATAAATAATCATAATAATTTAAAATAATTTTTTATAAGTTGCAAGAACAAAATTATAATAATTTTTCTCTATTCTTATTTTCACAGCAAAATCGTAGAACTTGAAGAAGAACTCCGTGTTGTAGGCAACAACTTAAAATCCCTTGAAGTATCAGAAGAAAAGGTATGTTATAATAAATTTTTTCTATCTATAAGATTTATACATATAAATTAAAATTAAAATCAAAATACCAGAAAAACTCTATACTCGATAATATAATTATTGTCTATATAATAATTATGATCAGAGATACAAACTGGCAGTATTAAACGATGTAATAACATCGTTTACAAATGAAGCAAAATTAAAAAAATGTAGAGGCGTTGTATTTGTGGTACACAAGTCACAATTTTTGCTCGAAATAAAACTAAAGAAATGCAAATTAATTTCTTTTAAAATAAATATTTATCGTTGTCTAGTTTCGTTCAAATTATTTATTAAAATTATGCATAAGTTGATAAGTTTTACTATTGACGAGAAAAAAAAAACATATAGCCTTCAAATATTGTATCTAGTATCTACACATTCTACAAGCTTTCGTCAAACTATATAATTTTAATACAATGAAAATCCTATACGAGTCCTTTTCTCCTTGACCCGCATAGTGAGAAGTAATACTATAAATACTCACCAGCACCCAAATTATTAAAAGTTAGAAAAGATTTTTATATGCCGCGACAAGAACATTTTTATTGGGAGCCCTCTCGTTGATCTATAGATATGAGATTTTTAGCTCAAAGAAGAGGGGGCTTGTGCATACAATTATTGTTGTAAAAATCTGAAATTATTAATATAAAAATGTCTCTTGGTTAATTTTGTGTTACCTTTTTTTTGTTATGATCTGAGTTCAAGGCATCCAAATTCATACAAAAGGCTTCAAGCAATTTTACGTAAATTTTAAGTTTGTACTATCTAATTTTATTTCCAAAAATTTTTAAAGTTGAAGTTTTACGAAAATCCCCTTCACTTCGCATTCAGTATATAGACTTATCAATCTAATGTAGTTTTAAAATACAGAAGCCTATACTGTCCGAGAAAATTCCGAATGGAATTGAAAAAAAAATCACCGCAAATTTGTTCAAATAAATTATTTAATTTTTCAAATAAATTTTCAATAAAATTTATTAAAATAAAAAACTAATAGGACCTCGAATAGAATTCAATTAATTACTACAAAATGCTCGACACTTGCTGTCACTTGAATTTTCATTCAGAACTGAATGATTTTACTAAAAAAATTTATTTTAAATTTGAATTTTTAATTTAAAAAATCAATATATTTTCCCAATCGGACTAATTCTTGGACATTTTTTATTGAAAACTTCATGATTTTTTCAATTTCCTGTCAATTCTTTTCTTTTTTTTATTTTCAAGAATGAAAGAAGTGGTTACTGTATATACAGATGAATTGAATATTACATTTTGAATTCTTATTATCCTTTATTTCATCAAAATAATTTGAAAACGTAAAAAAAAATCTCTTGGGTTTTTCATTATATTTGACTAAACATTTGATTGTGATAATATTCTCGTGTTTCGGTTTTTCCTAATGTCTACATCAAAAATCCACCACAGGATTTGGAATATTTAGATCATAGATAATGTTTATCGCATAATACGCAATAAATATAAAAAAACTGATACATAATAAATACGTAATTTGTGCTGATAACGAAATATAGGCAATGTATAATTTAAGGAAAGTCATTTGCATTTTAAAACAGAATGATAAGAAACGCGTTGGCGTCAAACACAAACTAAACACAACAATTTCTTCGTTTTAATATAGAGGCGCATATTTATAACCGAAATTGTTCTGTTTAGTAAAACCTTTTAAAACTTAATTAAATATTTATTCTACACAAAATTTTCTATACATTTACTACAAAATAAATCGTATACTTTGTAAATAAGACTCGAACATATTTTAAAATTGTTATTTTTAAATTAAAATTTTGTATTTAAGATTCAAACTCAATACTAGAGTTTGCACAGAATACGATTTATTTTAGATTTTTTTTCTAAATTTAGTCGTTAAAAAATTATATAAAAATATTATTTAAATTTAACATAATATTGATAAAATAATTAAAAAAAAAAATGTTTGTAAAACTTTACATATTGATTTTAAAATGATGATCTAAGACAAATTGTAGTCTGGGTCAATAAATTAAAAAAAAAACAATTTTTTGCGGAAAATTTTAAGTTTTATTTTTATATAATTTAAAATTAAAAAAAATTAAGTTAAGCATCACAAAAAATATTTTAAATTAAAAAAACCCTACACAAATTACATATATAGGCCAACCAACGTGAAGAAGAATACAAAAATCAAATTAAGACCCTCACCACCCGTCTCAAGGAGGTACAATATAGAAAATATCTGCGTCGAATATTGAGCTGCTATATAGATTTCGATTTTTCGCTGCGTTTTCCTTTTTTGTTTTTTGATTTTCCATTATTGTTGATTTTTTTTTTATTTTTACTTAGTTTTGTTTGAATATTTTTTATCTTGAATACTTCAACAAAATACATAAATATATAACTATTCGTTGGATTTGAAAAAAAAAATCAACTTACAATCTGCGAATATATATGTTATATGTATAGGCGCGACAAGCAAAACTATAAATGTTTTTTTTATTACCTAACATTTACTATGTATAATACTCGATGTCAAAAATAAAATGCCCTTATACTTTTAAAAAAATATAAAAATTAATTAATTATTTTACACCACTAATTTAGACAGTTAAGTTTTCGTTTTTTATTTTTTAACCAAACTAATTGAATGATTTTTTTTAAATTGAAATTCGTTTGTTATATACATTTAAAATTAACAAACTAAAAATAAAACCACAACCGTATGTATAGGCAACCCAAAAAGAGGAATCATTTGAAGGACAACTTAAGACATTGGAGCAACAATTAAAGGAGGTATTACAAAAGAAAATGTGTGTTCATCGGGTCAATTTGTTCTCTAATATTTGTCTTACAATTTTTTGGGCCAAATCTGTTACTCTAAATTCTTGTGCGGCAACGCATAAACTTTGTTTATACTTTAGGGGTTGCAATAAATTTAAGGGTTGTTTATTATATATTTATGTTTCACTATATATTAATCTTTAATTGTTTGCGTAAATTATTACTTGAGTAATTTTTGCTAATATATTTTAATTAAGTTTTTGGTAAAAAAATCCGAATTGCGATATTTACTGGGTTTCTAAAAACAAAACTTCTTGGTAAAAATAGAGTTTAATTTAAATTTTTTCAAACATTACAATTTCTTAATTTAAAAAATTACTTGTGATTTCAAATTTGATTAATTTAATTTATTCAAATAAAGGTAATTTTTAATTAAGAGAATGTATGCTTGATGTATACACTATACATCAAACATATTTCAGTAAAAATTAAATTAACAAAAAAGAATTTAATTTTCTTAATTCTTTCAGTTGACTTAATGTTTTAGGCAGAATAAAAATAATAAATTTACAATTTCACCGAAACTTAAAGCTATTTTTCTAAATCCCATCAAAAATGCTTGTAATTATTATTAATTGATTAATTAATAGTAAATTTTCACTAATTTTTCACCTGGCTATAATTTTAACAATTAAAAATTAACCTAACGCAATGTAGATTTTTTTACACTTTTCACATAATTTAATTAAAAATTTGCAAAATAATTATCCTTTAAGTGGTCATCACAAGACTTTTCATTTTATTATATAACTTGCGTACATGCGAATTTTCACAAAATAAAATTTAATTTAAAAACAACAAATTATAATGAATTTACGCAAAAAATTAATTAAAATTAACTAAAGCGATAATATTATTTAAAAAAAAAATATTAGTATAAGGATGAGAATTATATTTAATTGGCAATTTTGTTGTTGTTGTAATAAACACATGAAAATTGAAAAATTTATTAAATTGGTGGCGGGTTTCCATTTTATATAGTTTTTTTTTTATTTTTCCAGCCGATTTATAACGGAAAAGCGCAGCAATTATGGATTTCATACAATTTTTAGCAATAAATTATTCTTTTATAAAATATTTAAAAACAAAATAATTATAAAAATTTTATTAATTATTTAAATTTTATCTATTTTTTGGTTAATTAATGCTGCTCTCTATATATATTAATATATATAAAATATGTTTAGGCTTCAGTCAATCGTGAAACCGCCGAGGAAAATATAATAACTCTTAAAAAACAAGTTGCCAGTGTAAGTTTTCGAGAAAAAAAATTTATTTAAAATATCAAAAAAATAAAATATAAAAGAAGAAAGCTTTTATTTATTTATTATATAATTGGGTATAGTTTCACAAGTAGATTTTATTAAAAATATTCTAATTTCACGATATAATTTTGTTTGTTTCGATTATTTCCTTTTTTACAAAAAATCCCTTTTTTATACGTAAAATTTTTAAATCACTGGGCGAATTTTAATAACTTTTTTTTTACTTATTTATAAATAATACACAACACACAATTGCAAAAAGCTTTTGAAAATAGTTTTTAAATTGTAAAATAACTAAATTATACTAAATGTTAACAAAATCTTATCTTACTTTTATATTAGTTAATTTTGGCAAATTTTTTTTATAAAAATTTTAAAACTTAATATTCACAAGAAATATTTTTCGAAATTTTAATTTCAATAAACAAATATTTTATTTAAATTTATTTGTTTCGAAAGTATAGAAGTTTAAATCTAGCGAAAATTCCCTTAAAATTGATTTTGCCGTCTTCTGAAAAAATGACAATATAATGTTCTGCAACAACAATTTATTACATGAACTGCCTTACCGCCATGCCACTCTCTAGTGTGTGCGTATTATTCTTCTAAATTAAACAAGCTTCACAACCCACATTTCACTAGAATATTGTGTATTTTTCTTGAAAAATCAAATTTAAAAAATTATAAAAACCGCCATTTTCTTTGTTTCACTATATTTTGATTTTGCGGGGTACAATTTTCTGCGTTCTCTTTAGAAACAACAAACAATTTATTATTCAGGTGGGTTTTTTTGTTGGTTTGCATGCTTTTGTTTTGTTATTTTTTTTGTTGTTAAATTGTTTTGCTTTTTAGTTTTAAGATTTTTTTTTTTTAAATTATATTTTTAGTTTTCTATTAAAAATTTTGACATTTTCAGCTAATAGGGCAGTAGCACAACGAACCACATACCCTCAAATATTATATGAAAGAAATTTTGTCTATAAATTTGTTTTACACACCTTTTTACAATTGGAAATCTATTAAATTGTCCTTATTTTTAGGTAATAATTTTTGCAATTCTGTACAACACACTTCGTATTGTAAAATGAAAAAAAAATATACCAAAACTAATTTTGTGAGGTTAGAAATTTGAAAACGTCAGCTGCTACTGCCGTATATATACAAAACGTGTTATCGTATTAAGCGGGATTTCCGTTAAAACCAACCAAATTAAAAAAAAAAACTTAAAAAAATATTTTCCCTTTGGCTTTAATCCCAATGCTACGAGAATTATCTAAAGGCCGTTAAAAAGGGTATCTGTTAAATTTTTTAAATAAATATCCTCTTTTAAAAATTTAAAGATGGTTAATGTTTCTCTAATAAAATTTATTTTTATCATTTGCTATCTATGCTATAACGGCCAGAATCATCAGCATAAGGGCACCAAAAACTCAATAAATTCTTACATTGCCATCTATTTTTCCCCAATTTGGACCAAAAGCTGTACAACAGTTTTTAAATTCTTAAAAATCAATATTTCCGTAATTAAAAATTTTTATCGTTAAGAAATTCAAGTTCTTACAATAAAAATTTTAACTTTTCAGATAATTTAACTACAAACTAAATTATTTTTTTAAACCTGACATGGTCAATTTTTATTTCATTATTAAAAATGTTTTATTACGCAAAATTTCATAGATTTCATACAAAGGTTCTTATATCTATTGTATCTAAATACTTCTTTAATTCTATTGTATCTAAATACTTCTTTAATTGTTTGCGAACAACCATGAGAGTTCAAAAAAAATCCCTTTCGAATGCAATTTTTAATAGAAAACTAAAATGCTTTATTCAGTTTGGACATTTTAATTGATTCAAAATAAAATTAATTAAAAATTTCAAATTGACTTATGTATAAACAAGATATACACGAAAAAAAACTCTTACTAATTATTTTTCTTTTCCATCACAATCGATGTATAGGCTGAAGCTCGTGCTGAATTCGCCGAACGTTCCGTTCAAAAATTACAGAAGGAAGTCGACAGACTTGAAGGTATGTTTTTTTGTTGCTTTTTACCCAACCATACAGATTTTTCAAATATCAACAATTTAAATCCCATTTAAAATTCCATTTAATTTAATTTAATATGCAATTGATTTTATTTTATTGAAACTATTTTGTTGTTGTTGATTTAATTATTTTTTAAATTTTTTTTTCAAATTTTATTTTAACAATATTTTTTCTTAAATTTTTAATTTTTTTTAACAAATTTTTTGTTGTTTTATTTTAATTTTATGTTGTTTTATTGTTTTTTTTTAACTAATTTAGACGATATGTTAAATGAACGCGAAAAAAATAAATTACTACAAGAGGAAATGGAAGCCACTCTGCATGATATTCAAAATATGTAATTTAACATTTACAAACAAAAAACAATTGCGCATTCCGACCACAAATTACATATAAAATTTTGTTCGTTTAAACACAAACTCAATAAGATAATATGACGTATATACAATTACATTCATATTATTTGAAGAGAAAAAAAAATTGGAAAAACCAGAGGGAAATAAATTAACTAAAAAAATATGCCATCTATAAAGAAAAATACCTAGAAAACTAGATTTTCACTATCTATGTTAGTGAATAATTTATATAAGCAATAGATATTATTTATAAAATACATATAAATTCCAAAAAAAACAGAATTCATTCCGCGTTGAAATCGTATTTATTTTGGACATTAATTTTTTCTCATGTTATATATTTTAATTTAAAAAAAATATTTATATTAATGAACGCATAAAAGACACACTGCCCTTTTATTAATTTCCATCATTTTAATTTTACAAAAAATTAATTTTTAGATTAATAATTGCGCGCGCATTCCAATTGAAATTGATTTTTTTTTAAATAGTTGAAGATTTTTTTTTAAATTTTTTTTTGTACATTCCCGTTTTTGCATAAAGTTTTTTTTACACCCACACATACCATCCACAAATTGATTAAAATTGATTTAAGTTACATTTTTTTTAAACATTTTATGTTTTATTTAATTAATTATTGTGCATCATTTTTTTTAAAGTAATTTCAAAAAAATGTTTTTTATTACATTTAATTTTATCCTACAAAATAAATCCTGCAATTAAAAATTTTCAAAATATTATATATTTTCACGTAACTATATTTATGAAAAGAAAAATTTATGAGCAATTTGATACAAGAAAATATACATTATTTTGATTAAATGAGATTTTTAATAATGAATTATAATTTATAATTTTTAAAAATAATGAATTATAATTACTTTTATATATATATA
>JANSTW010064320.1:0-10926 GCA_027564275.1 Diadocidia ferruginosa | reverse complement strand
TAATTTGACGTAATTTATTTTAAATTCATAAATAAATTAAAATTCATTAAAACCTGCAGAATTTTATTAAATTATCTTTAGTTTTTTTTGAAATATTACAAAACCTCAATGAAAGCTCACAATATTTCAATAAATACAAAAATCTATAATGATCAAATTGGTCGAAATTTATTAGATTAAGTTTTTTTAAAATAATATTCACCTTCGATTCGGCCAATTGTTTAAATATTATAATTAAATTTGAAATTTTGGCCCAGGCGGCTAATCGGTCAACGAAAAGTAAATAATTGTGTAATATTATTGGCTCTAGCTTTCGCCTGAGCCTTTGATTCAAAAAATATGAAGTCTTTACTCATATACCAACAAAAGTCGTTCCTAAATTTCAAATTGGTTAACATTCACGATCGTAAAAAAGTAAATATTTTATTATAATTAATTAATTTTCCGGTTTCAATAAAAAATTAGATAATATCTTTTTCTTTTAAATTATTTCTTCATAAAATAAAATATAAATTTGTTTCCATAAAAAAAATGGCCTAAATGAATATTTCAATTTTTTTTAAATTTAAGAAATTATTTAAAATTTATTTCAACTTCTCAAAACAAAACGCATTTATCTATGACGTGTGAAACTGTGAATGTGATCGTATTTATTGACTGAAGAGGAAAAAGTTTTCTTTTTTTGGCTATAGGATTAAAGTATATATATTGTGTTAGATATATTATATCACTGTGTCACAAAATACGATAAAGTTTTTTTTTTCAAACTTAAAAAAAAGAAACTTTTCCTTTTGTGTGAAATGAAAGAATAAAAACATTTCTTCAAATAGAAAATAAAAAATATCGACGAATCTTATCGCAGGGGAATTTCAGTTGTTTTGCTTCTTATATATGTAGTACCTTTATAATGTACTGGCGCGTTGATTGAAATATAAGTTTTGTGAAATGTCACACTTTTTTCTATATTAATTCTATGTGTATATTATAATAGAGTGTGGATCATTTTCTTTTGTTCTACTGTGTATTATATTTATATGTTTTCGAAATCAAACACGAGGAAAAGCTTATATTTATGTGGATAAATTTTTATTTTTTTATTGGAGTATTGTGTAAGCATTTTTATATATAATGTAGCTATGAGGACATTTCTTTCTTTAAAATATTTACAAAGTTTAGGATTTGCCTTATATAGAAAAATTTAAAATTTCTCGCAGAAAATACGAAATGAGCAACTTTTCTTTAGAAAATATTCTTAAATTCTTTAGTTTCCATATAATAAGTCTTTAAAATTGTTTTTTTTTTATTCCAAAATTTTAATAATTTGCGAATAATGTTCTTTTAATTAAAAAAAAATCAATAAAAACTTATTGATTTACATGTTATATATAAATTGATCTGCACAGAGAAACTATGAGTACTAATCATCCAGCGGGTTATATATTTTTTGATGGTAAAGTATAACATATTGTCTATCCTAAATGTTAGAAATACTCGTCGATAGTTAGAATTACCCAAATCCGGGAGGGTAAAACTACCCTCAAATGAGGTTAAAATGGGATAATCATAACCATCCGCAAAAAAGAGAAATGTCGTCATCAAACGCTTTCATCCTCGATGACAGTACGAAAGGAAAACAAATATGGTTAAACCAGCCGCTACGTTGGAAAGATATGGAAATAATTTCCGGCTTTTTTTCTTTTGGCTGCTATCGGAGTAAACTCTTACGCCACAATGTACCAAACTTCTCAAACCACAAACCCTCTCATGATCATCCTTACATTCCCCCTCTTTAAAAAAAATATGTATCGTTCTGTCTTAAATCGTGACGTCAGAGTCTCCAATTGCAATCTCTAAACTACAAATCTCTTAAAACTCACCCCTACCAAAATTTGCCCAAATCCGCCCAGTGGTAAATTTTTGTTCTCTATATGTTCATATTTCAATCAATAAATCATTTTCATAGTAAAAAAGAAGAAGTACTAGTTGGGGCTTATTTTCGAATTATTCAACTTAATTGTTGTTGTTTTCTGTACAAAATTTCTGGGGCTTATTTTTCACGAAATTGCGTATTGTCGCGACTCTAGTACTTCTAATTTGACCTAGAGACTCCAACTGCAATCCCAGACTATGGGACCACTACATCTTTTAAATCAACAGTCGTAAATTTCCTGTTTATGGGTTCGATCATACAAAGTATACTACATAAAAAGCTATTATAGTGCTAAATTGAGCTGAATTTGTGCTATTCTTATGCTGTGTAATATATGAAGGAGGCACGAACGATCGATGAGGAATAAAAAATATGAAATTAAAAAAATAAAAGAAAGCACCTGTTAGCATTATAAGCGTATATAGTGCTGCCTAGCGGCGTATTATGGTCTTCGGAGACCCTATAGGCAAACCCAAAATTGGAGGCCCCCTGACCAGGTTTAATTATTAAAAGATGAGATATAATCTGTTTCAATTTAATTTGGTAATTATAAATGTCAATAATGTTATTTCGGTAACCTAAAAATATATTTGTATTTAATAAAAATTTGTGTTGTCTTTTCAATTGTATATAAGTAACAGTAAGTAGATTATTATAAACGTTTGAAGCAAAAATTGACGCGCAGCGAAATTTTTTTTTAAGAAATATCGTAAAACAAAAATTTTATAATGTAATGCTTATTTTTTTTCCTATTTAATAGACATTTATATTCTCTTTTCCGGTATAAGTAACAGAAAGTCAAACTACCTATCGCAAAACACGAAATATTGAAAGTTTGGGGGTCTTTTTGGTCTTGAATTTGTGTATGTATATTTCAAATACCTAAAAATGTATTAAAATTAAAGAATTTGATAGTTTGGGGGCCTCTTTCAGTCGGGTACCCTAAGAATTTGCCTGAGTGCCTTATCGGGAAATACGCATCAGCTGGTGCTGCTCCTTATTATGTTTATTTGCATTATATTGCCTACTTGCATTTTAATGCTCTTTTGCATTTTAATGCTTATTTGCATTATAATTCTTTTTTAATAATGATTATATGCATTATAATTTTTGCATTATAATGCTTATTTGAATTATTATGAATTATTGACATTTTATTGGTCAGTGGCATTTTAATGCTTATTTGCAATATAATGCGTATTTGCAATATAATGCGTATTTGCATTATAATTCTGTTTTGCATCATAATGCTAATTTACAATATAGTGCTTATTTTTGGATTATATTACTTTATTAGCATTAAATTGCTTAATTAGTTATTTATATTATGTTGCTTACTTGCATTTTAATGCTTATTTGCATTATAATTCTTTTTTGATAATGCTTGTATGCATTATAATTTTGTTTTGTGTTATAATGCTTACTTGAATTTTATTGCTTTTTTGCATTATAATGCTTATTTACAATTTAATGCTTATTTGCATTATAACGCTTTTTTGCTTTATAATTCTTATTTGTATTTTTATACTTATTTGTTATATTTGCTCAAAATTCGAATGCAGTAGAACATAATATATTTATTATAATAGTTTTTTAAATTTTAAAATTTTTTTATATAAAATATTTATAGCTTTATTGTTATTAATATTTATCTGCGGCATATAAAAATCAATTAGCCACACGACATAAAAAATCCGTAATAGGACGGGAATAACAAATTAAAAAGAATTTACTGCAATCTACATATTATTTACAAAGAATAGATAAAATAATTTAATTCTTTATAGAAGAAACAAAATGTAAATATTATGTTTATTTATTTATTTTACAAACAGGGGTGTATATTATTCCATTGTTAGTGTACTACAATATATAAAACACGAATCCAATATTTTTTTTTAAATAATAATATTATTATATTTGTACCTATTATGTTCGTATTTTATAGATAATATTTTTTATTTTTTCAATTCAACATTTTTGGGTGGTCTTTTTTTTTGAACAAGTCCCGCGCGATTAAAAATTCATGAAAATATCAAATAGTTGTTAAATACACGTGCGTAGGGGGAACAATGATCGAACATATAAATTTAGAGTTTATTATAAATAAATAAAAAAATACCAGAAAAATTTTTTTTAGTCTTATACATTTTGGTTAACGATTTATATTTTAATATACAGAATATATAATATAGTCTGTTAAAAAGCACTAAATACAAAAAAAGACATTTTTCTTCACTTATCTTATTTTATTTGTCCTTTACGCGTTGACTCTGAAAAAAAAACTTAAATCATGTTATCAATTTAAATAAAATAGAAGACGACAAAAAAAAAATCATGCGGAGTTAACGATTTTTTATTCGTGTAGTATACAAGATGTTCTTCTTGGTCATGATAGAATTATACGTAAAGAAGCAACCTGAGGTTCTTTCTATTTTTATATAAACTTGATTAATTTAACGTTCAATTTTTGAAAAATGGACAAAACCTTATAAAAATACTATATTTGCAACAAGTCTATATATTACATAGATTTATGTTTTTTATATATTTTAAAACAAATAATTATGGTTAATTTGATCAATTAACATGATTTGCAGATTTTTAGATTTATTAATTTTAACTTTATATTATAGTTATATAATAAAATCTTGTGTAATAATAAAAAAAAAATGGGGAAAATTTTCGTTACATTTCTATAAATAAATTAAAGAAATCTTCTATTTTGTACATATCACTTACTAAAAGGCAAATGATGAAATGTCTGCTTTTGATTTTTTCAATAAAGTTATTTTGTGTTGTTTAAAAAAATAAAAATAAAAACTTCTTTTAAGTTTTCTCAAATACAATCAAAATTCAATATTGGTTTGACAAAGTGTTAAAATATTAAAAACAATTTTTACTACATTGTTGGATAGAAACATTTAAGAAAATTAGACATTTCTCTTTTTGTATTTTTGCTACAGACATATTCATGTAGAAAATTTTCCAGTAACTATTACTATATATATTTTACGCTATACAAATTGCATTTTCTTTGTACTTGAACTCGGGAAATTAGAAACCAGACACTCAATTTATACATAATCTTCTACATGTAGATTTAGACATTCAGAGTTCTATAATATTGTAAAGTTCTGATACAAATTTATATAGGAAATTTTGTCATTTCCTTTTTGTTGCGCACTCAATTTATAAATTTTCGTTCTTAAAATAGGTTAATATCCTCGTTATTTTCATCGAGCGACAAATAGGTTTAAACTTAATAATGCGGTCATATAGAGTAATTCTCGATTAATGTCGTCGCCATATATATGCGTCAGCAAAATATCGGACACAGTTTTACACCAGTCGAGGCAATTTTTTGGTAAGGATGTGTTATTAGTGGTCCCATAGTCTGCGATTGCAGTTGGAGTCTCTAGGTCAAAGGTATACTTGCCTTGCCGGATATATCTAGTGCTTCGGGAATACATTTTACAATTTCTTCTTATAAACAGCTAATAGATGGCAAATGGTATATTTTTTGGTAGTGACAATGTTCTCCCAGCCTCAATATATAAATCACTCAATCAAAGCATTCATATGAACACGATGAAGTTGTAATTGAATAGCCCAACTTTTCTTAGAATAAATAGGTTTTCCGGTTATATGTGGAAATTTTCGTTTTAAATTAATTTATGATTTATCTAAAATCTTACCAATTCTACTTCAGGGTCAATTTTTTAATAGTTTTTTTCTATTTTTTTTTTAATCTTAAAAAGGATGATCTTTTTTCAGATAAAAATGTTTGGATCAAAAGATGCACATAATTTTTTTCGAAAAAAAAAATCGTATTTTAACATTTTATTAGAATAAATTATTCCAAAATATTTCGGGAACATTATCAAAATTGACCAAAAAATTAAAATTCCTAATTATTCGTATATTTTTAGATTTTTAACTTATGTGGTGTTTTAAATTTGTTGCGTTTAACGCTGGAATTATCCTATATAATAAAGATTTTTAAAGAAAATCTTCTAAAAAAAATATTCAAAAAGAAACAAATAATTTTATTTCGAATTTCGAGGTATTTAAATGTATATTTAATTGTCTGGTCTGGTATTTTACAAGAGTTTATGGGGTAAATATATAAATTATTTAGTTTTTCTTCTAAACGTAGCATATTTTTTAGTATATATTAACATGCATTAAACATAATATATAAGAAAACATAAACTATGTTTTATTTTCTTTTGGTATCGTAAATCGGTAATTTGTTGTATACACTATATGAGGTTATATAAAAGTAATTTAATTATCTAATTATAAAGAATTTTGAAGAACATTGTATAAGATATGGTTTACCGGTTATATACGTATATAATTATGTTTCATTTACCAAAAGGTATTAACATATAACATTTATGTTATATTTTCAACAGAATTATTTGGATAAACTTACTAATCGTTTGAAATTATTTATAATCCAATAACATTTGAATTGCAGATATTTCTTTGTATTTTGACGATAACATATCATCGGTCCCAATGCTATAAGTATTGTAAGTTATAATTGATAACTCTGTTTTGTTTTAATTTGCTATAGTTTTTCAATAAAATATTATGTAAGGCAGTTAATAAATCGGAAAATGTTCATATAATATGGTAACAATAAACATACAAATGTATATATTATATAATATACTTATATCGTACTCATATGTTTATAATATCGAACAATTTTATTACATATTTCTAAGAAGAATTAACACTTAATTTATGTACTATGTGTAATGTGTACTATATATACAAAAGTCTTAAACTGGGGAAACCCAAATTCTACTTATCATTAAATTGTTTTAAATTGAGGTAAATATATAATATAGTAAATACGTGTATTGTGTATATATTAAAATTTTATTTGTTTATATAAAATATTATATACTAATATACTTATTATATAAATTTCAAGGCATGTATATTGAATAATATTATATAATTTGAATTTAAATTTTAGATTTAAAATTAAGGTATATTATATACTTATAAAGGAAATATATATTAAGAGAGGATATTGATAGAAAAAAGTAGAGCGAGAAATACCTTTTATTCGAGAAAAATATTCAAGTGCAATAGGGACAAAAATCGCCGACAAAATTTTGTCAGCGAAGGTAGAAATGTCAGGTCTATTTTCAAAAATTTTGGAGATAAGCTTTAAAAATATTCACAATGAATAGTTCAGGAATTTTGTGGAAAACTTTAGACAAATTAGCAGAGCAAAGACATTTTGCAGGGATCCTGAAATCAAGGTTTCCAAACCCAATTTTTATGGTTCAGTAAAATATTAATATCTCGTAAACCGTATATAGCCCATAGCTTAAATATAACTTAAAAAACGAATAACTAAACTTTCCGTAATATTGTAAACCATTGTTAAAGTTTTTAAAGCTGTTATCTTTGAGAAATTTGAGGTTAAGTTTTTTTTTACTTTTTTTTGTACAAATATGCCAAGTTTATTGGTACAATAAGTCAAAAGCTGATAATAACTGATATTTAAGCATTTTGCTATTTACGGTTTACGAGATATCTTCATTTAACTGAACCACAAATATTGGGTTTGCCAACCCTGATTACAGAGACCCTGCAACTTTTAGGATCGGGGACTTTTTGAAAAACACTTCTATTGGTTAGCACTACAAACCTGCAAGATGTCTTTGCTCTGCTAATTTGTCTAAAGTTTACATGGAGTTGTGTTTTTGATTCTTGAACTAGAAATACTTTTTCTATCATTTTATAGCTGACAAAAAAAATCACTAACGTTAATCAAATTTAAAAAAAATATTATTTAAAAAAAAATTGTTGTGTGTTTGATTTTTTTAAATTATAAATTTTTAATATGTTGAAGTGACCAAAAAACTAACTTTACGCCAATAAGTAATGACAAATTAGGATATCAGGGTAAGTATCAACATCTTTAATCTTTATATTGTTTTCTCGAGGCAACAAAGATTGCTGGCAAAAATATTGTAAACAAGAAAATTTTCCCTAAAGTCTTGTTTACCTTATTGACTATAAAATTTGCTATAACTTGACAAATATTCAAAAAAAAAATTTATATATTTGTATTTGTCTCTCAGCAAAGTTTTTGTATATATTTTTCTCGTTTTATTTCGGTGTAAAAAAAGTCAGGCCTGATATTTTCTCCATAGAAACTCCGCATAACGTGTAGCACGAGAAGATACCATTGGAAAATGTATTCGAACGCAAATCCACTCAACCAAAATGAACATCTTTAAATTTATGGACCTAACCACTTTGTTTATAGATTATTGTTAATAAAAATTAAATTTATAATACTTATTCGGTTTAAATATAATATAAATTTACAAAAAATATTATAATATTTTAAACTTAATAAAAACTCAAAAATGTTACAAAAATGATAATAACTATTTTTGCTATATTTAGATATTTTATACAAAGCAATATACCAGTAAAAAGCCCTTTAAATGACGGGAGAGAAAAGAAACTCTAGAAGAAAAAAAATTATACACAAACAACAATCATTCTGATGCATCGCTCCATAGAAATAACTAGAATGGAAAATACATTTTATTGCTGTGGAATCACTTTTTAGAAAATTGCTGCAAAAAAACCATGGTTGGATTCCGATATTATAAGAACATATTTTAATTGTTGTCTAATATATATACTTTTTTAAATCGCGGCTACATCCCTAGTGTTTACGTCATAGAAAATTGCTAGTTAATATTCACAAAAAAATATTTTTGTAATATATTTAAACGCGAGGGAGTGAAGAGTGCGACTATATGCAAAAAGCCAACCCATTCATACTTCCTTCGCTCATATCTTCATTTTTGTTCGTTTTT
The DNA here is from genome assembly GCA_027564275.1 of Diadocidia ferruginosa. Lineage (NCBI taxonomy): Eukaryota > Metazoa > Arthropoda > Insecta > Diptera > Diadocidiidae > Diadocidia > Diadocidia ferruginosa. Next base: position 2,127 of record JANSTW010064320.1, on the reverse strand, counting down.
TAAAGAGAACGTCACTCACCATATTATACACACATATACTATAAAAAGTATATACCTGCGGATGAATATAATGCTTATAGTATTTCTTCGTGCTTTTTTTAAAGAGAACGATAATAATAAAAAATGTGTATTTTATATATAAATGATATAAAATAATGTTACGTTCGGTGAACGAATCGCACGTATGGCCGACCGCCACTGTTACTATGGCACCATATTAAATGGTTATACGTAAATAGGCTAAATACATCTTTATTAACTAAAAAAAGTGTATACAAATATATTAAAAAAACAAAAAAAAACGTATAAGACTTTCTTTTTTAACAAAAACCGTATGTTTAGATTTTTTCTCCAACTCTCCGTTCCCTGCATGTCACAAATTGTCAATAGGAAAAATACGCAATTAATTTATTCTTTCCTTTTAAAAATTATTAAAGCATATTGGAGGTGAAACAAAATCTTAAAGAATGGATTTTTTTCTAAAACTAACCTTCGAAAGGTTCAATCTTTCCCCATTTATTTTTAGCTTGTAGGCAGTTCAAATAACTAAATTATGATACACTACTAAAATTCTAATATTCCTTTCAAAATATCATTTCTTATTATTAAAGTTTTTTTTGTAGATTTTATAGAAAATTTAGAGCTACAACTATAAATTTTCTAATAACTCTTCCGAATCATTATTATTGAACAGATATATTGGTGTTGTTTTTTGGTATTTAATCACCTCACAAAATTTGTTTGTGTCACTCCTATAGTTGAGATGATAATTTGTTATATAATATATATATACCATTTCTTATATATTTTTTGTTTTAACATTGACTCTGTCAATTTCCAAGAGGGCGCTTCATTCAAAAATTGTCTTATATTTTTTTATATTGGAGGGTGAGTGTCGTGGAGTCATATTTGGAGCAAAAACTATATACTGAGTATTAATTTAGTTGATTATTTAATCAACGATTTATGTAGCACCACAGACCACAGTCTTTCTAAATATCAGATAATCGATAACGCTCAAATCAAATTAGTCTTGATCGAAACAAAATTTGATCGAATCAAAATCTGGTCGATTAAAAAAAATATGTTTTTGATTCGTACAAAAAATTATTTCTTAATCGAATCAATTTTTTATTTGATTTGATCAACATTTGAAATTTTACGCAAGACTGTATCATCATATTTAATTTTTTTTTACAATTTTATAAACGAAACACTCACACGTAATATATACGTATAAAATGCTTAATGAGCATGGCCGCTGCATGGTAGGATTTGTTCTTCTACATATATTTAGATATTTATATTGTTAATAATAACTAACCCTCATTTTCACGGTCTGATAGCGAAACTTTTCACGTTTAAAATAACCTAAAATAGAAAAATAAAGTGCATAACTTATATAGTATAAATGTAGCATCCTCTACACTTGTTCGAACATATAAAATTGTATAAATATTTACCTTTGTTTTTGTGAATGCAATTTAAACCCTTCCTTTTCAATATTGTACAATGTACATATAGTTATCAGTAGATACAATTTATTATTTTGTAGATGAAAATTGACTTTTTTTAATTTATTTATGAGCAGAAATTAGACTGATCCTATTTCAGATATAAAATAAAATATAGTGCGATGGGGAACATTTGTGATTTTGTGAATGCTATGCTTAGGCTGACCATAATTATTTGGAACGAAATCAGGACAAAAAAAACTGTGAATAATTTTTTTAAGTATTACTTTTTTTGGATTTCCAATTTTTTTTGCTATCATCAATTTTCTTACTCGAGCTTTGGTTTTGCTACTATATCTCGTAAATTATTGGAAGTTACTCAATGCAATTGGTTTTGTAAACTTATCGAGGCCAGATTTTTGGTCTTTCTAGGCGTTTTTTATCCAGAAACCCAGAAAATGCGATTGGTCGAAAATGTGAAAAATTTAATTTTTTCGAGTTTCTGGACTAAAAACACGCTGAAAGAGTGAAAATGTCGGGCTGCATGCCTGGGGGTCAGACTGCCTGCCTGGAGAGTTGGACTGCCTGCCTTGGAAATCGGACTGCCTGCCTGGGAGGTCGGACTGCCTGCCTGGAGGGTCGGACTGCCTACCTGGGATGTCGGACTGCCTGC
>JANSTW010064309.1:0-10930 GCA_027564275.1 Diadocidia ferruginosa | reverse complement strand
TCAAAGGTGGAGTGTTGTCAGCAACTCGCACTAGCCATATTTTTTGGTGATCAGTGGGGCGGGTTTTTACACTATATAAGGAACCCTATCAGTTGTCATATAGGCCGACCAACGGCTTAAAGTGACTTCCGAACCACTGCCACACTGTTAACTATATAGCAAAGAAATAATATGACGAACTCTCAATCATTGGCAGTTAATTTGATATTATAGCTCTTGTTTGGGTTCCAATACCACAAATACCGAGCGTTCTGACGAATTGACCAGACATGGATGCCAACCGAGCATGGGAAGTGTATCCACTATTAAATAAATAATAAATAAAGGAGAAAATCTGTCTCATGTCATAGGGATAGGAAGACAAATGAGGTACCACTCATGAACATCTCTAGATTAGTGACAGTACTTCTCGGTCACTGGGCTATCTAGAGTCCATGCGGCTCCACAAAGTGTATTTAGTCAGCTTCACTTTCAACTTTCAGTGACACACAATCGAATTAAATGTGGTTTCAAAACAACAGATTATGCTAATTGAATGTTCGGTTTGGGTTTGCCACTTATCAACCATCCAACCAACCAAAGTGTTCTTCATATACTGCTGGTTCAGACCATTTTTATTTTAATGATGATTTAGTTGTTTTCTCAGATATTTTACTGAGTAAGAGCTTGATAGTTTTTCTGACTGGAATATTGTACTATTCTTTTCAGCCATACTCCAAAAACTGGCATGCAAGCCCCTAATCTTGCCAGTTGTTCCGCTTTTTCATTATCCTCTACACTGGCATGTCATATCACCTATATAATGCGGATTGTATTATTTGTATCAAGAATATTAAGTTGATTTCTAAGAGCCATAATAGCCGCTTAGCTGTCAAAATAAAAATTAAAGTTTATCTCCGACAGTTATCCGACTCAATCATCGAATCAGCTATTCTTGTAAGTAAAAACGTTTCGGCTAGATGGCTTCCAAGATGGCTCTGTGCTAGGTGAAAAGAGATCCGCTTCTGATCCTTCTTCTGGCCAATGATCCATCAGTTTAAATATTTTTGGTATACAGAGCGCTACTAGAGGATAACGACCCTGCTTCCAATCATCTTTACTATATAGGTACAGTGTATCTTTGGTTGAAAATAAAGTATGAAGTATAGTCTTGTCAGCTGTGGCATACCTATTTCGGGAGACTCTTCAACAGGACACACGATTGACAGTGTAATAATTTAAGTGGTTTTAATGACATTATATATTTGTTGCTTTTACTATACATACAAAAAATCCATATGATATATGAATAATGTATGTACAAGCTTTAATTTAGGTCAAAATGGTCTGCCGGGACCATGTTTTTTGCTTGTTTTATGATGCCCTGATTCAGAAAAACTAGAAAATAAAAAGTGTCCGTCCGTCCGTCCGTCAGCAAAATAGGGGACACAAGAAAGTTTTATACCATTCGAGGGATTTGGCCAATTTTTGGTGAGGATGAGTTATTAGTGGTCCAATACTCTGGGATTACATTTGGAGTCTCTAAGTCAAAGATGGAGGAGGGCTCCCATACGATTTATTTCTCTAAAAATGCCCGAAAAATTTGAGCATATATATATACCAGTAGACGGATTTGAAAAAAATTTGGTGGGGTGAATTTTTAGTGGTCCCCTTCTCTGGGATTGCATTTGGAGTCTCTAAGTCAGAGATGGAGGAGGGCTCCCATACGATTTTTTTCCCTCTAATATTGTCCGAAACATTTGACCATATTTAGAAAGTTTTTTACCAGTAAACATTTTTGAACAAATTTTGGTGAGGGTTAGTTTCGAATGGTTCCATACTCTGGGATTGCAGTTGGAGTATATAGGTCAAAGGTGAAGGGGGACTCCCGTACAATTTTTTTAATAAAAATTATAGAAAATATGATGAAAGTCTTTTACGACACCATGTAATATAACGTCCACACCATGTGCATCACAAAAGAAAAATTCTAGAAAAGAAGCAGCGGTTTGCTGCTTCTTTGAGAAAGATTTATGCCAATTTTCAGCTTGTGAGCCGTGGTGGCATTTAAGAAAACGAAAAAAAAAAATATCTAATAAAACTTTTACACTTACTTTGTGTATTTTTTGCATAAATAAACTTTAGATATTTTGCCACTTGACGGTCCCACGGTCACAAACGAAAAGAAACTTTCTGGTCGTCGTTAAATGTTACTTAGCCCATCAAAAGCTAAAAACGTCTCCTTAAATATCCATTACCGTGGCTTAACTTAAATATCCACTTATTTTTTTGAACTATAATTTTTAGTGGGCGGTAATGGAACTACCTTGAACTTTTTTTCGAATATCAGTTAGAGCTTTCTTTTTTCAGTTATATTCTTCATTTAAACTTTATCGTTATTTAAATTTTTCGGTAAGGTTTTTACCGAATTTGTCGGTTATTTTTTTTTTTGATTATGCAAAATTTAAATCTAATTTAAACCTATGAATATGAGTTTACAAACTAAAAAAATTTACACGGAGCATTTGTTGAACTAAATTGACTTTTTGCTTCCAATCTTTTATACATTTTTAATACAAGCTAATTCATTCATAAGAAGAATGATTGGAAGCAAATCGTAAGTGTGATGTTAAGTTTTATTTGTAGAAAAAATCAATGGGAAGCAATGCTTCCCTTGCTTTTATGGAAGATGCAACATTCGGCACTGAAGGTCACTAGGTTAAAGACGAGAGGTATCTCATCTTTTTGATTATTGTGGTAAATATATATTAGTTCAAACTTTTTATTTAAAAATTTGAAGTAATGGGGAATGTTTTAGTTTGTCAGTTTTCAAATATATAAATATAGTAAAAGCAGCATCCCAGTTATGCTGGGGCTCTCGAACCGATTCTTCTTTATTTTAGAACATGAAACGTTTTTTCGCTAGTTTTGAGTGGAGTAAGCTCTGTTTATACTTTATACTATTTTCATTAAATACTGAATCATCATCGTGTCTTTTACTCCAAAGTGAGGGAGCATAGGGACCATTTTACCCCTTTTTTATCTGATACCATGGTTTTCATTCGCGACTATATCAAAGGTGGAGTGTTGTCAGCAACTCGCAGTAGCCATATTTTTTGGTGATCAGTGGGTCGGGTTTTTACACCATATGAGGAACCCTATCAGTTGGTCTTGGTATTATATAGGCGGACAACAGCTTTAAGTGACTGCCGGGCCACTGCAAACGCTTTTTAATAAACACCTGCGAATGAAAGGCCATAAACCAGATGGTAAAATTTTTTGGCCCTACCGAGCCTCGAACCCACAATCTCTTGATTACGGAGCCGTGACGTTACCCACTACTCCAAACTTGGTTATTTTTGTACAGCGAATTTGAATTTTTGAATTCAATGGTACCAAGTCCAACCAATCACAAACATCGACACTCTTGGCCATTTGCGATTGAACAAAACCAACACAACCATAAAGATTCGCTACTTTTTAAAATGTCAAAAAAATAGTAAAAGCAGCATCCCAGTTATGCTGGAGGCTCTCGGAACGTATTTTTTCTGGTTTGTACCACTCATATTTTGTTCTATTGTTTTGTTTTGTTTGTTCGGGTTAACGCAGTTTGTTTTTATCTAAAATTCACTTTTATTTTTATTATATACAAATACAACATCATGTACTAGTAGAGTCGAATCGACATAATCATCCACTCCACACTCCACAGCATCATCAGAAGTATATAAGGCGCTTGAGAGAAATGAGTTACATGCCACAAATAAACTATTTTTGGCTTTTGTAAAGAGTAAGTTCGCGACAACTAGAAAAATTTTTGGATCAGGAATTAGAGGAAAAAATTTCACTTTAAAGTTGGGTCTGGATGCATTTAACAAATAAAATCGTATGGGAGCCTCCCCTCTCCTATGACCTATAGTCCCCAAATGCAATCCCAGAGTATTAAATTACAAAAAACTCATCCCCACAAAATTTTGGATAAATCCGTCCACTGCAACTGGTGTAAAGCTTTCTTGTGTCTGATAATTTGCGGACAGACAGATGAACCAGACAATCAGACGAACGAACGGACACTTTTTATTTTCTAGTTTTTCGAAATCAGGGCATCAGTAAGCGAGAAAAAAACATGGTCCCGGCAATTTAACCATTTTGACCTAAATTAAGGCTTGCGAAATATATAAATATTTATAGGGGTTGTATCATTGTATGATGTCAAATGAAAGATCTTGACAAGTGCTACAATTTTAACTTTCAAAGGTTTTAGTCCATATTATAAGCCTCTAGGAGGGGTTAAAGAAGTACAATATATATTTGCAAGTCTTGGCGCTAAAGGAAGAACGATGGACTAAAACCCATAAAACTAAAATAATTGTAGCCTTCATCCTCGTTTATTTCATGAAAAAACATGGTATCATATAGAAAAAAGGATAAAATGGTCCCTATATATTCGCTCGCTTTTAAGTAAAAGACACGATGATGATTCTTTTTGTGTCTCTTTCCCCTTCGCATCATTTAACCTTGGTTGGTTGGTTGGTTAAAGTGGTCAGCCAGGCTCAAACATAGAGCTAGGCTACAATTAGCATAAACTGCTGTTTTGATACCACGCGCTAGAGAAACTTTGTTTCCATGTATGAGCCGCTCAGATCCACTTTGTGGAATTAAGGAACCCCAGAAGCTCCTTAATATCTTTGTCGGCAAGTTGATCAAGGTCAGTAAATACATACTTTCCTAGGAATAAGTGTCTTGATCTGCCCAAAACTGGGCAATCACATAGAAAATGTTCAATCGTCTCTGGCTCATTGACTTCACAACAGCTACGACAGATCGCGTTATATGGGATTCCCAATCTGGCAGCGTGAACTCCGATAGCCCATTTAACCTTATATTCAACGATTTGCTTTAACATAATTAACCCTTTTTCTATTTCTAATTATTATAAGCAAGAAAAATAAAATCACAATTTTTGATAAATAACATGTGGTAGCGAAGTTTCTGCAACACCTTTTCTGCTGACTAAGCATATAAAAGCTCTATGTATATAGCTTTAGGTGAAAAAGGATGCCACCACAATTACCTTTTATCTATCGCATTTTATGTATAGAAAACATTAAAGTTTAGTATATATTTCTATAAAGATAACCCAGAGCAACATAATATTATATGTAACACAACAAAACAACCCATAATATATAATCGGATTTTATGAAAGCGAGCTAATTAATGCCAATTTTACAGTTAATTGATTACTTTGTGCCCATTGACCTATGAATGAACATGACAACCATGCTGTTTAGCTATATATTATGTATAGCATTATATAAAATTCTTCAGGCAATGGTTGTTAAATAATAAATAGAAATAAAAATGTTTTTTCTAGAACATTCTTGATATTCACGTGTTTGTATTTTATATATCACCAGTAATAGTAAATGACAAGAAGTTCTTGTCATATTGGAAAGAGTGGGCTGATTTCAAAAAATATCTTGTCTCATGATTTCTGATTTTCGAAATGCTGTGGTACCAGAAAATTCGTGACATTTTTTATATGAGGAACTTTCTGGGGTATAGTTATGGGTTCCTCTTTCTTAATAAATTTTTTTTGTTGAATTTGCTGCGCAAGGCCTATTTTCGGAGAGTGTTATGTAATTGGAAAGCAGTAAAAATTATGAAGTAACATTAAACAAATTTGCGAAGACCTCTTAGTCGATCCTACAATTTGTTACTTACTCTGGTACAAATGTTTTTTTTTATATTTAAACTCTTCCTAATATAGGTGCCGCTAAATCCAATAACAAACTTTATTCAAGAGATCCTACTAAAAAAAATCATCCCCCAAAGGCCGAAAATCATCTCTTATCTATTCAAATTTCAATTTGATATGAATTTTGAAAAAAATATGTAGTTTCAAAACACATTTAGAAAATTTCGATACTGGTCAAATAGCCTATATATGGACACAAATGTATACTTTCAATATTAAGGAATATTTCTAATACAAAAACAGACTAATATAATATAGTTTAGTGAATCATGATTGGTTGGTTGGTTAGTTGGTTGGTTACAGTGGCCAATCTCGCAAACAAACTAGCAAGGCTTCGGCCAATTTATCCGCACACTCATTTCTAGCGATACAACTATATGACCAGGACGCCAAACATGAGTTACGTTATAAAGATCACTAATAGCCGACAATTCCTCATGGTATTGCTCAACCAATTTTGAGTTAATAATCAAAGATCCAAGAGCTAGATTTAGATTTTTGTTGTCAGACCCCGACCCTATAATGTCTGAATTTGCTTTTTTAAATTGGTAAACAAAATTTAATACAATTAATTTTCTTACAGAATACAAACTTAAAACCCCGTTTCCTCCGAAAAGGGGTAAAGCGCCGCAAAGTCCTCGAACAAATGTTGTTCCGGGGAGAGATCCCCTACCATCCTACAAAGTTGGAGGAGGAAATTGGAGGGGGAGGGGTAAATTCTACATATTATTTGCCGTGATTTTTATTAGCAGATTAAAGATGGGACTGGAAAGTTGGTTCCGGTATTTTCTGTGAAAAACTCCATATATAAGAATCAATCGACATGTGCTTCCAAACCTGGAAAGTGTATTTCAATAAGGAGAAATTCTTTCTATTTGGCAAGTATGTAGACAGGTGAGGCTCACATGCAAAGTATATAGCGATAATCAAAGCCAATCAAGTTGCTATTCTTGCTCTTAGCTCATCAAATATCTCTTCTAAACTGGAAGAACAATGAAATGAGATCTATATAATATTACTTTGGTTTGGGTGTTTAGACATAGATATATTGTTAGGCGGACTTGGCTAGTTTGGGAAGTTTATCCTTCCTGAAACTTAATTAAGGAATACATTAACCCATTTCCTGCCGCTCCTAAACCGCTTGGTAGAAATCAACTAAATTTTATGCACGTGTCAAATAAAAAGTCTATTTTTAAGATTTTTTTTATCTCCTCAGGTTTGGGATATTTTAATTTACTCGTTTTTTATCTTAAATTCTACCGAAAGCGAATTTTTTAATATAATTAAAAAAATAGAAAATGTCAATATTGTACTCACCGACTAGGGGGTTCGCATCATCTAGATTTGATAGCGTCTTTCAAAATGGCCCCTAATTTAGCAACTATAGAGACTGGTCACCACTGCGCAACAGGCAAACAGAAACATTTAAGCGACCGATTTTCCCGGTAATATTATAAGAAAATTGTTAAACTTTATGCAAATTCAATAGTTAATAATAAGATTTATCACTTTTACTACTTTTCTAATTAGAAAATTGAATTTTCACAACAGCAAATACGATCTAAAAGTGACTTTCTTACTTCTTTCCACGGTTCGCGAACAAAATGACAAAAAATGCGCCAAAAAGTGTACATTTATGCGCAGCTGTCATTATGGTAGTGTTGCCATATGTACATAGAAAAAACGATCAGTTTACAATGTATGCGGTATAGTTTATATTATCGATAATGTAGGGACATTTTTTTACGTTGCAGCTGCGATCACAGGTGTGAATATTATAATTGTCTAAATCCATTCTTATTTTGGCTAATGTTCACTTTACCGGCGTAACCCCGAAAATGCTGTTTGAATATTTCAGGAAATTTAAATAGCAGTTAGATGGCGATTTTGAATCTCTGATACAAAATATAAACAATTTTTGGACATTAGGCTTGATCGAAATGTTATTTACAATATTAATTTTTTAGTGCAAAAAAGTCCTTGTACTGAACTTTTATTTATTTATGCGTGTATCACGGTTCGGACATCAAGACCAACAAGAGATATTTAGAGTTACATCAGAAAAATATATCAAATGTTCAGATATTAGGCGGAGTCACTGAGCAATTTTCAGTTGAAATTCCCAGCCACGAAAAAGGTGTTTGGAAATTTTTTTATTATTGATCTTAAAATTATTCGAATGATGCAGTTCGATGGCGATTTTAAATCTCTAGTACAAAATATAAAAATTTTTTGGACATTATAGGCTAACTAAAATTTTAGCTCTTGTCAAGACCTTTCATTTGAATACACACAACCCATATAAAAATGTGTTTTTGATATTTTTCATACAAACGATAAGCCCTCCCATTTTGAAATGGGGGGTTACCCCCCCATAAGTTTACACTACAAAAAATTTTAATTTGCCTACACTTTCATTATGTATAGGTGTGACATCGTAATATTGCATTTTAAAACTTTTGCATACAAACTTTAACCTCCCCCATGCCGAAAGGGGGGGGGGGGTTCCCTCAAAAGTCGTAGTATAATTTGTTGGTCGGGGGATGATCCTTTACATGATAGAAGGGTGGGGTCATATTTGGAGCATATTCGCTATACTGCAGTTCAGCCCCGTTTTAAATGTGGAATGTTGTCAGCATGTCGCACCGGTTTGAGAATCGTAAAGCTTGTATTGTAATATGCGTTTTGAATATTATTCAGGCAATTTAAATAGATAAATATAGAAAAATCTATTTTCAATGCAATCTAAATATTTTGTAATAATATTTTTTTGGTTTATCCGAGTAAATATTAGTCCAATTGCGCAAAAAATTCAAGAAATTAAATATTTTCGTAGAAAAAAATTGATTGCATGATGTGGATTTGTTTTTTGGTGGTTCTTATAAGCGTGTGCAGCATAGCAAATACGATGCAATATTACGTTTTACGCAATAGAGTGAACAACTAATATTATAATAAATTTTATCGTATTTTTTTACAAATTTTGAAAAATGAAACTATTTCTGATATTTTCGACAATTTTACTATTTATTGTAAGTATATCAACTACAGTCACTTTTGAAATTAGTTTTCTGGACCTTGTTTCAAAATCACAACTAATTCATATTTCATATACTAGTTAATTAAAATAATCCGACCTGTCTCTCTTGTCACTAATTCAAATTATTAAACTATGATGTAGAGCCTAAAAATTATCCAGAACATCAACTATATGTTCAGAAATATTCATCCCAAAGACATTATTAAATTTTGTTTAATATTTAATTTTTGATAATATTTTCATACAAATATAGGTGACCATTTTACGTGTACAACAAGTAAATGCTCTACCAGAACCACTTGCTGATAAGAATGGAACAACTACAACTACTACAACGACAACCACAACCACTACAACAACTACTTCCAAGGGCCGCTAATTGAAAATATTTACTTTTTTACAAATGCTACTAAAACAATAAAGATAAAACCCTAAAAACAACGCGCAGATTTTTAAAATTATTTCAGAAATCTTAAGATTTACCGTTTGAGGTAGAATTAGATTAGATTTCAATCGAAAATTCGGGATCCAAATGCTTTCGGATTCGATTTTTTTAACGATAAACTTGTCCCGTGTTTACACTCCTATCTCTTTTCCTCAGTAATCTGCACATCTATAGGCGACATTATTAAAAAAAAATTAAAAAAAAAAACAAAAACGATATGAGCGGTCAGCCTGTAAATTGTCGTTTTGCTGATGCCTAAATTTCAATAAATAAAAAAAAAGAAAAACATTAGCCTATGTTTGAAAACCCAGATTTTAAGAGAGAAAAATAGATTCTGGAAATGCAGAACAATTATACCAGCTCTTAAATTCATTCCACAAAATAATTCAATGAAATACAATTTTACAAATTGTAATATTATTTAAATTCTAATCTATTTGTACAAAAATATAACTAACTCAACGATTTCTGATCATAATATTGTGAATAGTCATATTCGCGGAAGGGAACATTAAACGTAATTAGGCCGAAATCCATTGCCCGCTGTACGGCAATTAGTAATTCTTGGTGCTTTTTCTGACAAATGCCCGTCTTTGAGTAACTCAGAATCTAAAATGAAAATTGTTCAATGAAATATTATTTTTATTTTCTAGGCATAATTATTACCTCTCCCGTATGTGGTGATATAAATTGATTTAGTAAATCTAGGTTACGATAGTCCAATACCAGATATTCATCACGACAAATGGGACACGGGCTGCCGGTCGATATGACACCTTTTCGTATGCACGTTCGGCGGGTTTTTCTTGGCGCAAAGCCACCCTTGTGATTACGGCGATACTGTTCCCAGACCATTTTGTCGCCATAGGTTTGTTTGTACGCGGAACTGGTCAAATACTTTATGCTCTTCTCCACCGGAACAATTTTTGTTCGATCAATGGCCGGATCAATTAACTTTGCCGTTTCGGCGGCATTCTCATCATCAGCTGCGGACCGCTCACAACGATTTATAGCACTTAACGACAGTGGTTTGAGGTCGGAAAAGGCAGTGATTTTGGAATTTAATAATTTATTTTTTGAACAAATTAACCTACAAAGCAGAGACATCGTGATCGCCTCTTTGATTTTTTTCTGCGACCTTTTAAAATTTTTTATTTACATTTTTCAAGCCGATGACGCACCTAATTTAAAATAAGTGTTGCCAATTTAGACGATTTAGCACATTTTAGCTACTTTCTCATAATTTTTTTAATAATCGTCCACCGAATTAAATCAGTCGTCCTTACCGATGCAATAATACAGTGGCTAATCCATTACAAATTTAAGACAATAAATATAACCTCGTAGTTGAAGTCTATTAATGGAGAATATAAAAAAACATACGTCCTATTATTTTAAACAATAAAAAAAGTAATTTTAAAATTTTTGTGTGTTTTTCAAAAGTGTACATTGAAGTTGTTCATATTTTAAAAAGAAGGGGTTTTTTTAATATATTTTTTTTTCATAGTAACTATCACTTCACTAAAATTTATTTTTACAAAAATATGAAACGCCTATGATATTTTGTAAAAACACAATCAATCAATACCCAGTTTTAATTTTATTATTGCAATATTTACACGAAATACTCTAATTGTAACTTCTTTATCAATTAAACTCACATTTATTTTATATATTATTTAATAATTAACACGAATTCTAAACA
>JANSTW010064298.1:0-10931 GCA_027564275.1 Diadocidia ferruginosa | reverse complement strand
GGTGTGGATTTAAAATTGTGGTAGAGAATCTGCATAAAGTTTTCTACTAGTACCCTTTTTTACAAATAAATAATACCAGAAACTCTTCTTTATATATCAATAATACTAACCAACGAAGTCTAGACAATGAAAACTAATGAATTTTTTAGCGTGCAGCGATTTTTTTTCTAAAATGTTATAATAACATTTTTTTTAAATATCGGGAAAATTATAATTATCCCCATTAATCCTTCTTAGATCCAGGCTTGAAAGTTAGTTACAATTTTTTATTTCATCTAATTTACATAAAACATTTATAAAGTCAGCAGTTTTGTGTATACCTATAATTATATTTTCACTCGTTTTTGGAGCTATGATTAAGATTTTCAGAAGAATAAGTATACACCTATATTAAGAAAAAGGTTTTTTCGATCAGGACCCGCTGAGCAGTGATTAAAAAAAATGTCTACTATATTTAAAAAAATAAAAACCGGGCCCCAAACCGCCAGGCCCCAGGCTAGTGCCTATTTTGCCTTAGGTTTAATCCGGGCCTGTATATAATATATTTTAATAAACATGGTTTGAAATAATTTACAATTTATTATTCTATAACTATTGAATACCGCTCATATATTGTATCCTTCATTTTGTTCCAATTTTATATTCACTCCCATCTTATTATATAATTACTTTGATTACAGAAGTAATCATATGATCATAAAAAATAGTATCAATGATCTTATCATTGTAAACATAATTGAAATAATAAAAATTCAACAATGATTGTTTAACAAAATGGTTTTAACAAAACAAAAAATATTTATCTTTATGTTTAGTCGGATATCCAAAAATATTTAGACAACTCTTTAGAATTTTAGTCATTGTATAAACAAATTTTATTGACGTTTTAAACAAAGTTACATTATTTCCATATAACAACAAAAAATCTCTGATAAAGATCTTTAATTTATACATACATAAAGATCCCTTTCAAATTACCTTTATACGCGATCAGTGATCACTATAAATAAAATCAACGATTCTTAATATTTTTTACACGCATATAACACTTATATATCGCTTATGAAATTATTTGTTAAACTTAACAAATTAATAAATTTGTATAATTTGTTGTTGTTTTTTTCATATAAAATGTTAAAAAACATTTTTTATTTTAGCTACCTGATGAAGATCATATCACCCGCTTAAGCGTACATATAAATAAAATATGTTAATTTGGTTTTTTGTTGTTTTTGTTATTTATTTAAGAAAAAACCAAACCTGTAGTAATTTTTCTTTGTTTAACATAATCATTAAAACGCAGATTTTTGAATCTGTGATTAAATCTAAAAATGTTTTTGTTATTCCATCGCGTTTGGTTAAATTTGTAACCAAAAAAAAAAACTCAATTTCGCATCCCACACACAAAATAAATTATATTCAAAGAGAAACAAATTATTTATTTACACAAAGTTATGCAATATTTTTCTTAGGTAGATAAAATACTTACAAAAAGACTATTCTTGAGTATGCCTTCGGAGGCCCTTCGATATTTGTAACGTATAGGTGCGGTCTGCATTTTTGTAGGTCAAACTTATATTTTGTTGTTTAAATTAAATATAATAATATATTGTTGAGAATATATTAAAACAAATTAACACAATATATAATTTTATGTATATTAACATAAATTAATCACTTTCTGAGGCGTTAGATTCTATATATTATTATATTTTCCACTATTAACTTTGAAATTGTTTTGTATAAAGCTTTTCGGTGAGCACACCATCACAAAACTCATAAATCTAAATATTTACTACACCATCTTTTGTTTTGTTTAGATGTTTATACTTGAAATTTAATTTAATTAATAAATTAATTATGTAATTTTGAGAAGTTTATTCTGAAAATTATAAATTATAATTAATTATTTAGGAACAGGCTATAATCGATCAACGAAAAGTGAATACTTTTGCAATATTATGTGGCTCCAGCTATTCCTGAGCTCATTTTGCTGCAGCGAGTTATACCAAGAAATGATAATTAATAATAATATGAAAACAAAAATTTTTCAAATTACTATCATATCTATTCTGATATATAGAAACCACATAACACTACAAAAAGATTCACTATACATATATATGGATATAATTACATTATATGCTTTACTACAGTGTATTAATATAACATGGAGAAATATCCATCGAGTAATATATTAACAACTGTAAGTTTTAGAAAAAATGTAGAGAAATCTTCTATGAAGGAAGTGAATGTTTTTTACGCCTTAAAACAATTATAATAAAATATTTACTTTTTTTGGATCGTGAGTGTCAAGTGTCTAGCGTATGCTGGAACCACAGGCTTCAGCGATTAGCTGGAGCCACATAATATTGCAAAAGTATTCACTTTTCGTTGATCGATTAGCCTGTTCCTAAATTTAATATTGACAATATTTAATTTTTATGCAAAACGACTCTATATTCCTGAGTTTATATTTTTAATATGACGCAAAAAAGCATTAAAATCTACTTTGCTAAAATATTATGTTTAAAAAATCTATAATCAAATGTGCTTTATTGACGATGATTAGTATTACTTAGAAGGGCATATTGATTGACTGATGTGTCATAGTCGATGTCTAGTGACTAGTATTTCTTACAAGGGCATATTGATTGGCTGATGTGCCATAGTCGATGTCTAGTATTTCTTAGAAGGGCATATTGATTGGCTGATGATAGTCGATATATCTAGTATTTCTTAGAACGGCATATTAATTGGCTGGTGTATGCTAAAGTTGATGTCCAGTATTTCTTAGAAGAGCATATTAATTGGCTGGTGTGCCATATTCGATGTCCAGTATTTATTAAATGGGCATATTGATTGACTGGTGTGCCACATGGGCCGGGGGGTAGAACGCAAGATGTTTAATTATTAGTTATAAAAATAGTAAATTACAAGTTATAAAAAACCCTTTAATAGAAAATTATTTAAACGTTAGAACAAAGAAATAAAATTTAGCAAAACCAACTTTTATTATTTATTAAATATAAGCGCCCGAAAGTCTTTCTTGGCGCCAAATCGATCGTGCCGAAAAGTCCGCGATACAATGTCCGCGCCAAGATGTCACATTCCGGGTGAAATTATGGTTTGTGAGCGGTGGTTTTTTACTCCAGAGTCCAGTTATAATAAATTATGCCACAAATCTTAACAAATGCGAGATTCCGTAACAAAACTTAAAACCTTTCAATATCATCATCGTGTCCTTTTTTACCCTAAAGCGAGAAAACATAATATGGTATCACGGTATTCATTGTTTTTGTTATGACCATATCAAGGGACCATATTTTTGATAATTAGAGTTTTTGCACTATATATGAGGAACTGCTACTTCAACATGATGCATCTGGGCTAATATTATTGTCTGTGATAATAATCATCATAAAATCAACTATGGTTAAAATATAACAACCCTCATAATAAAATAGTTTTTATATAGTAGAAATTGTATGTAGTTGGTATGTTTTCCTCGTTGCCAATACTATAATAGAAATAATATACAATAGCATTCGGTTTTCGCTAAATTTCTTAAGTTACCTTTATTGATATAGAAATATTATATGAATGCTTCTGTGGCCAAAAGTAAATTATAGTTAGTATATTTGAAATAATATCATAATTAATTGTTTGTTTATTTGTTTTATTTATATTTTTATTTTCATCGCACGCAACAATTGTTATTTTGATGTGTACATTACAGGATATTTATTTTGCAATTTATCATCGCTTTCCCATTTGAGAGGTTTTAACAAATTATTTTTATTTCACATCAGGGTGTATGTATATTGTATAATGTATATATAAGTATAAAAAAATCGTTACATAAAATTTCTATAACATTAAGTTCAACACGAAGAAAACAAATTGTCTCAAACTGAAATCTAGCAAATATTCATAAATTTTAATAAATAAAAAAATTATCAAAACTGATTACATTTTTCATAAGCAAAGAAATGATAAGCTTTTACATTTTTTCAGTATAAATATAGGAATCAGTTAGCTAGTTAGTGTTGCAGCAAAACAGCAAAACATTTATACAATCTGTTAACCTTATAATTGGTATCAGAGAAAAGAGGTTCCCTACAGGATCATATATGCAATGGTAATGAAACTAAGGACTTATTTATCAATATTTCTTTTTATCTATAGTTTATCGATAGTATTAAATTTAATATATTTTAATAAAAACTGTACTTATCCTTATAAGGGTTTTGATTTTTTATATTCAAATATTAGAATTTGCCTTTGTCATATTGCACGTTTTACGTGTATAAGATTTAGTAGAACAAAAAGTAAATAAATAAAATCACTCAACTTATAATATTTTAACATTTGAAATATATTTTATTGATTTTTAAATGTATAATATATTTTTCTTTATTGTCTATATGGAAAATAAAATCCTATATATATGTACATAAAATATATGCTGCAGTAAAACACATTAATATATTTTGCAGAATTTTACATAATATAAAATTTATATGACACCGCAAAGCTTTATTGAGAAAAATTTAAACTTTATTGCGATTTTCATCTACATATTGTTTTCTATTATACAGCCAATATATATATGGAAGCTTTGATACAGCATAGTTTATAATATGTAAAAGTTAATGCTCAATCTACACGACAGTTAGGTATATACCAAAAAATATAATCGGTTTATTTTATTGATAGAAATATAATATAGAATGTATCATCAATCATCGTCGTACACGAAAGCAAGGAAGCATTATATATCTGCGATACCATGTGGTTTTCATTACGGACCATATCGAAAAAATAGAACGTTTTTAGAAACTCACACTGGACATTTATATTTGGTGAACAGTGCGGCTGTTTCTTTAGTTTAAAAGCCAGAACCAATTTTTTTAGAACTCCTTATCGTTATATTTATATTTTGATAAACTGAAAAAAGTTAAAAGTTTATGGAAAAAATCGAGTTGTAGATTGGACATAATTTTATAAAACAATTTATTATACATTCATCACTACATATAATTTCCATTTAAATTTTTACGATTTCCATATTAACTACCTATATACGTCATAGGTATGAGCATGAGGTAAAAAATAATATTCTAATGTCCCTGCCAGCGTTTGTCAGCGCATGTTTTTTTCTCTTTATTGATGTTATTAAAAAATGTATTTATATCAAATTCCGTGACATTTAACAGACGCTGATCAGACGCTGTTTAACGTCAGAAAGCTTGCCAGTATTATCCCAATATATGGCGCTAAAACCACTTTTTTGCTGTGAAACAAAAAATTGTCGCTGATTTTCATATATAAACTTTCTGACAAGACTTATTAAAACCGGTTTGCAATATACGCTGTTTTATATGCTGATCAGACACTGTTAGACGCTGAACGGAAAGGGTACAATGCACAAACATCGTCACGTGTATTTTGGTCATGACAAAAATACTTCTTCCAATGGAACGAATGTACAAACATGATAAAAATGTCGACAAGTTTAATATTTGGTATAATTATAACATTAGTAAAGCTAGAGTTTGTGTAACTCAAAGAAGCAGAACAGAAAATGAATGAGAAGAAATATTTTTGTCATAACCAGTTCACAGAGAACGATATGTATAACGTATATGTATAATAGACTGGCCCTTATTTTAAAAGTTGCTCCGATTCTTGGTGGATCCACCCTCCAATTTCTGATTTTAACGTGTGAAGGCATTTTTAAAGATATTACATTCGTCTAACTAGAAAAATAAAAAAATGGTTATAAGGCTGGAACTGGAACGTAGTAGCATTAGAATGGATCGAAATACAAAAAATGATAAATATACACTTTTTCAGTATTTGAAGGCTTTGATTGTATTTTGAAATTTAATTATAACAATTTTTCTATGAGTCTGACACGAAAAAAGTAGGATTTTTTTACATTATTTGTACTAGTAGTTCCGGTACCCACCGTTAATCGCTGTAGGTCGGTATCAAGCCGTATTAACCCTGAAAATTTCAAAAAGTGTCATTTTGTTGTGTAGTGTTATTGTATATTTACTTTGGAAATTTTATTGCTGCAAATTATTATATACCAAATGTTCTATATACTGCGTATACAAGTAAAAACAAATTGTAATGTTTTGTTTATCAATTTATTCCCGAAATTGTTTTGGATTTGTTTCGTCTTCCTATATATTTTTATCGTTTTGTCTTATCTTAATATTCATTCGCGCATATATAAAGCTTCCTATATATTAAAAGTAATTTGTTTTTCTCTATATCGCAATGAAAACATATTATATCTTCTGTATATATGCGAAGCAATATATAAAGCTTTATCTATATATATTTATTTTATAAAATAAATACCAAACTATATATTTTGTGTATGAATATTGGAGGATAGAATATAGAATATAATATAAAGGGTGATTCATATAGGTACGCGGCACGCGCCAAAATTTTAAGAGATTTAAGGGACATCTTATATAGATTGTTCTATATGAATGTCTGATTTTTGGCACCCCCATACTGACTTAGAGCATATTTATTATTTTTTAATTCTTCGTTTTTTTGTGATATTTCTATACCTAATCAATCAAATAGCATCGAAGATCATCGAAGATACTCACGTTAAAACGCCAAGCTATGACTTTTTGGAGAGGCGTATACCGATGAATCACACTGTATATAGAGCTAAGGAAGAATAAATTATATAGGTAGCTTTTAAATGACGAATTTAAATTGTTGGATGTGTGTTGTGTTGTTGTCGTCGTCAAAGTTGTTTTCAACAGTGAAAATGTCACTCAAAGAAATAAATTAAAAATTCCATATTATTTAAACATTAGAATGAAGAAAACTTTTTCTTTATAACGATAATATTTATGCAACCAAATATATACGCAGACAACTTCAGTTATATTATTATATTTAAAAAGCAATTAACATATTTTGTGTATATATATATTACTCAGGAACAGGCAGTTTTGCTTTTGTTTGTGAGTATAAATTATATACAATTATTTTACTTGACAATTTATTTATCACTACTTTCACCAAAATTGTTCACATCAATTATGGTCTAACTAATTTCAAAATTAATTTATATAAAGTAATGTAAATTATTATGGGGAATTGACCTATAAAAGATCGGTCATTTCAATTTGGGTACAAAAATATTAAATAAATTATATAACACTTATAACTTAAACAAAGTTTTTTTCCATGGCTGATGAAGTACAGAAACAAACAGTGCATCATATATATAACATTTTTTTGTAAATTTCACCATATAAAGTTTATCATTGGCATATATATATATATATATAAGTATATATACAGCATTGTGTCCTTAAATTCTCAATAAGTATAGGGCAAAGGTACAGTGATTGGCAATTTGAAATAAATCCATGGATACTTTCTTTTAGTGGATGTTAAATTTTTTACTTTTATTATTCACATTTTCAAATAAAAATTCAAGGATGAACTTCGAGTGAATAGCTATATGGTCTACTAATTAAACAAATTATATGATCACTATAAGAAGTAACGCACCCTTTCCGAAGGAGAGTGGGTAAAAGTTAGTTCAAAGATTATAAAATATTTATGGGTTTTAATGGGTCAAATACCGTATTGTTGATGTTTTTTGTTTTTAAAAATGTACATTGTACATATTTTATTGAAATTTTAGAAATAGATAAGCTTTAACATTTTGTAATATTAAAGGATTTAAAAAGCTACAAAATGTCTGTTTTTTTTAAGATGGCGGCTCTTGAGACACTTTGCTCTGTATCACCGTCATTTATAAACCGATTTTTAATGAAACAAAATTTATTTTTTAAGAAAATCTTAATCAAAGAAAATGAATGTTGAATGATGAAATGAAATTTTTTTTAAATAAAAAAATTTACATAACTCATAACTTTTTTGATAATAATTTAACGCCTGTTTATGAATACAATTTTAATTTAGATTTTAGCTTACCTAATTATTAATTATATTTAATAAAAATAAATCAAAACTTTAGCTGTCTCACATTGAATTTGTCTCGGAATTTGTGGTTTCACGAAATTTTCACCGCAAAATATATATAGTATTTGTGTTAAACTGGCGGATGTGCTCATTATAATGAAACTAGTCTTATTGTATGAAAAATCCCTTAAACATGTATGTTTATTTATGTATTTTATTTGAATATATCATAAGGGGTATAACTTTGAAACAAATTCATAAAAAAAATGTTTTTCCTTATGTATATATACAATATACATACATCCAAAAATACATGTCTCTCAATTACCATAATAAGTCTTCTCCATATATAGTTTTATGTAATTCATAAAATATTTTCCATATACACAAAATGTAGAAACAAACATGTTATGAATAAATCATGTTTTTACATATATTTATGTTTATGTATTATTTGTTATATGTTATGTTATATATAGAAGTTATGTAACAACATCATAGTACGTATATATATGACTGAATCAACAATAGCATCAGTGCTCTCGTACTGCTATATTATATAAACCGAAAATATGAAATAATGATTATATACATACATACATTTATAGGAGGAAAAACTGTTTCCCGATGGTAAATATCTCTTGTATATAATATTCTATATAGATACGCGAATTGAATTGGTTTAGAATTATATTATATATAGACTTATTATATAGAATAAACATATAAAATCGAACATGTCCTGAATATTTGCCTATAAATTTTAACATAAATATTGTATATTTTAATAATAACCAAACCAATCCATTGATTTCGAATAAGTACCTATAGTTATATATAATATTATTTTTTCGATTTTTTTTTTGCTATATTTTGTAGGACGATGCGAACGCATACTAAAAAAAACGTACGTATATATATAATACATTTGTGGAAATTGCTATTTTAGTGATTGGACAAATTAAAATTTACCAATTTTTTTTAAACTTCACATTTTTGTTTCAATTTAAAATGAATTTAATTAAAAATTTGAAAAGTTATTTTGAATTTTTGTCAATAAATTCTTTTAACTCTAAGATTAAATTAGAATGAAATCTTATTGTTTGATTATAGAATTTAAAGAATTTATCGATAATTCGTATATACTTCATAAGAATATATTTGTTTTAACCCACTTCCATATTTACAGACAATTTTGTTTGCCTGAAACCAGTCAACAGATTTGGAAGCTCGACTATATAATCTTGATCTGAAAATCTCTCAAATAGTGTTAGTTAAAGAAGTTATATAGAAAATTGTCCAATGGTTGACGAATAGTTAATGAACCGAAAACTAAGCATCACATATAAACATATTTTTGAGATTTTATTGATTTTTACATTATTCATTTGGTAGATAGTCAGCTTAGAGCAGTGGTTGTCGTGACGGCTTTGTGTTCAAGAGGTTGTGGGTTCGAGGCTCGGCAGGGCCAAGCAATTTATGATACCAACTGTTAGAGTTCCTCATATAGTGTAAAACCCGTCCCACTGATCACCAAAAAATATGGCTAATGCGAGCTGCTGACAATACTCCACCTTTGATATAGTCGTCAATGAAAACCATGGTATCAGAGAGAAAAAAAAGATAAAAGGTCCCTATGCTTCCTCGCTTTGGAGTACACGATGATGATGATGAGATCATGCCTCAATCAATTGAATTATTGCATCGGGATGAATCCAATCATAAATAGTTAAATATTTTTGAACTTGATCAAATCAATGAAATATCTGCAGAAAAAGTCCTGAATAATGCGATTATATAACAGCAGTATGTACACTATACAGTTGACTTCAGTTTGATTAGTCGTGACTCGGAGAATTTATTGAAAATTTTATGCTATATATAGTGTTATTATCTAGAATATTTATGTCTTGGAACCCTCTGCACTACTTATCCCATATTGAGTATTTGGAAAGAGTGCAGCGTAAATTTACAAGATTTTTAAATTTTAAATTTAAATTATTAGTTACAAACATAGGTTCAAAGATTTGATTTAAGTAGTTTGGAATGTCGCAGAAATAATTTAGATTAGTATTTTCTGTACACAATTAATCATTCAACTATAGAATCTAATCTGCTAAAATTAATAAATTTTAAAATTAATTCAATATGTACATGCCCGCCGTATGCAAACTTTTTATAAAGCTCCTGCAACAATAAATTGCTTCTATTTTAATCCGCACTAAACAGAATGCAGAGAGCATAATATAATTTACATTTTTCTAATTCGGATATAGATATTTATGGATTTACATGTTATCAGTACAAGCAAATGATCTCAAATGCCACTTTTAAACTAATTATATATTTTGATTACAAACAGCCCCAAAAAGTGCTCTTTCACGTTTTACCACGACAAAGCACCAGCTTACTCATGTGCAATCGCCTCAGTAAAACTATTCGAATTATACGCTACGAATTGTTGACTCATAAAAAAAAATAATATTTTTGATTCCGGTAAATAATATCTATACAAAAATATAGACAGAACTGGTACTCGACATCGTACTCGACTATAAATAATATCTTATAATTTAATTAAACTTTAAAGTCTTAAATAAATTTAAAATCCGCACATAAAAACTGGTAAAACTTTTAATTTTTTTATGTTGTTTATATTTATGTGTTTAGTAAAAACTTATGAACATGGTTCTTCACATCATAATATAGAGAAGAAAATTGAAAACAAGCAATTTTCCTTATACTTTTCATACATACGATAGTTATATAATAATTATATGAGTTATTCTTTGGTACTATATAAATATTATATAATTGTAGGTTATAGGTATATATATATACACATATTTTATCATTCGTATGGAAATATTTGCAGTCATTACACTGTTTTTATTAAGACGCTTTGTTTGTTTGTCTGTTTGTCTGTTTGTCTGTTTGTCTGTTTGTCTGTTTGT
>JANSTW010064287.1:0-10931 GCA_027564275.1 Diadocidia ferruginosa | reverse complement strand
TAATCAAAATAAAGGGGCAAAAGGCCCGAGTCGGACAATAAGCTTTACGTTGGACTTGAACGTAGGGCTCCGGTACTCAATCTTATTTCTCGTATTATGAATAAAATTTAATGATTTAAGGAGAGTTTTACATGCAGATGAATACGCTGTTGCTTCATAATTTAGTCGGGATAAAATAAGAGAGTCGTGCATACGAAGCATCATTCTCCTGTTCGATCCCCAGTACGTGCTCGACAGTGTTCGGAAAATATTTTGATTTCTTTGACATTTCGTTTTTAGCATATTTATATGATATCTCCATGATAATTTTCGATCAAACCAAAGACCCAGGTATTTAAATGCATTAACAAACTGTATAACCTGCCCGTTTAGACAAAGATCAGGCAATGGGGGTATTTTATATTTTCTGGAAAAATGAATAAATGAATTCATTATTGGTCTATATATAATATAGTTTATATAGAGATGGTTAAAGCTTCTAAAATATCTATAAATAATAAAATGTATTTATTATCTCAAAGATTTAATTAAACGAATATATAAAGCCTTGTTATACACATTTTCTGTACTATTACTTCATCAGTGCCGCTAGAGAGTTAGTTATTTTTAAATTTATTTTATACGCTTATGGTAATTTTTAACAACTTTCCTATAAAAAATTTTATGGTTTTTACTTTTTTGTTATTTTATTAATGAATTTGAATTTTTTTATACGTTTATTAAGCATATATGTGTACCTGTATATACCTATATTTGATGTATATAGATTGAAAAACACGCACTCACATTAAAATTAATTACAATTCAATGAGTACACAATATATAAATTTATTTTCGATGATAAAATATTTACTTATAATTTTAAATGTTGACAAATTATTATCGGTGTATAGACGCCACGCCATATTATTCGAACATTTTTCTATGTGGATATGGTATTTTTGGTATTGTAATTTAGTTAACCCCTAGGGTGCAACATGTATGATGTATATATTGGGTATTCAACCTATCATTCATATATTATTATAAAACACAATATACATAAGCATAAAAAAAACTATATTGTTCGCTGGTTTTACGCGATTTTAGTATGTGCTCTTGTATTATTATTAAACTCCATGCTGCGTCCTATAATATAGTTTTATAATTTCATTGACAAATAAGGGAATGCGAGTTATTCTGAAACACCCCAGTCATTCTATATTTCTATAAACTGATAAAGAAATATTCTATAGTTATATGTATTTGTTTTTTGTTTGGCAAAAAAATGTTTTTAAAAATATAATAACATCAAACAAGTATACGTGGAATTTCGAATTTATACATCTATGTGCGCCATAAAATAATAAATATCGTCTATATTATGGCCATAAAATAATAATATGCTAAAGTTGAAAATATTTAACTTTAAAATTATGAGTTTAATGATCACAAAAGTTTTTTGTGTGCTTTTTTCTGTTCAAACAAAAACTGCATTGTTTTATCATTTGTCTGTATTGCATTTAGCTTTTGGACTTTTTTGTTTAGTTTTTCTTTTTTTATTATTTAAGCTTTAACATTTTTTGTTTATTCTAAAATAAAATATTTTTTAACGCAGAATTAAAAACAAGTTGTTTTATGAAAAAAAAATGTTAAAAATCTTTGTAAAAATTTAGAATAAAATAAAACAAAAGTATAAAGCTCTATAGAAAAACAAAAATTTGTGATTTTGTTATCAGAAATTGAAAAATAAATAATTTTTTTAATAAATTAGTGAGTCATCATCATCTCATTCTCTACCCCATAGCGTGGGAGCATATAGGGCATCAACAAATTGCTTCCAACGCACTCGATTTCTTGCCAGAGCCTCTATTTCGTTGAAGTTTTTTCCTTCGGCTTCGGTTTCCTGCAATTGGTAAGTTACCATATCTTAAATAATAATAATAATCTGGGTTAATAAATAAAATAAAATTAAAATAAAATTACGTCATCAAAAATGTATAATTTTATTTTTAATTATAAATGTTTGCAGTAAAGATTAAAAACATATAACATTCTGAGTATACTTAAGTCTTTTATATAAAACATCTCTATGAGTTTCACATTTTTTTTTATTTGTATAAAAATTATACGCATAGTCACAATCCACAAGAGACGATTGCAGCATTTGCCTTTATTTATAATATATAGTATAATCCCCCTTGAAAACTGACGAATATTTTACCCCTAAATTCTAGTGATTATATTATATGGAAATGCAAAGATTTAAAGGATATAACGCAAAGTGTTTTTATAATTCACTTCATCATTTTACGCAGTGTTGATATAAATCTAATATCATAAGGGACTTTATTTTCGACAAGACCTTACGCATCTAAAACTAAGTACAATATGATACGATAAATATTAACCTTAATCCTTGGCTGGATTTTCTCTGCTATATAAACATTTTTAATTTAGAGTTGTTATTTTCAATTTTATTATATTATTTGTATAAACACAAGTAAAGTACATAAAAATGTTCCTTGATTTTTATAGTCACCCCAATCGCATAATATTCATTCGTTATACCATTATTACAAGCTCGCAGTGTGTTCGCATCCTTTTTTATATATTTCCTAAATTATTACTACGTACATAACCTATATAACATATAGAGAATGTAAAATGTTTTGTTATTGTTGAACTAATATTGTTTTGTTCTGTATTTATTTAGTCAATCGTTTTAATATTTGCACCCCTTTTTGTATAAATAATAAATAAAATTCTGTTTTTTTTTCTATGTCGTTGGGTAGTTCAAATTGTGTGATTCATTTAACTTATTTTTGTTTACATGCAAGTTAGATAGTATACAGCGTTTATGTTAAATAAGACATATTTTATAAAACTTATTAACAATTATTTCTATAAAAGAGCAGTGTAGGAACTTAAGAGGAATTTAAGAATTTATTCGTTCATATGCAAATATTATACACATTTTTTGACAGTCTCTAACGAATTTCCATCGAATTCCGTGATCTTAAGAAGATTCAGAAAAGCGATAAAAGTTAATCAGAATTTTTTTTGAAAACTTGAATAATCGGACATGCGGTCGTTGGGGGAAGGGATCAATTATTTCAATAAAAATGCACTAAGTATACTACTTGTAGACCACCGGCCCACGTTCATACCTCATGTGCTTAGCGCATTGCTGCGCTATCAAAAAACTGTATTTTACTGTTTCTGGCCAAACAACGCCGTCATCAGAAAGGACTAGAGACTCCTTTGACAGTGGGGAAAGGTATAGAACGAAAAATGTTAAACCTTTTTTAAAGTGCTATTGCTGTAGCAAATTTTGAATTTTTGTGTTATCACACCAGCACGCCAAAGTACTCCAAATGGCTTAAATTATTTCTGAGGAATTAGCGGTAATAATAGTAGTCCGCAAGGAAAACATTAGTAGCCTCTTCCTTTTCCTTTTTTTGGATAGTTTGCAGTTGTGATTTTTTTTTTCAAACATCCCAAACATTGTTCAAAAAATATCTATAATTATTAGTGCTCAAAACTAAAAATTTGTTTTCTCATTTTTTTACTCAAAAAATGGGTGAAAAAGAGAACTACTATAACTTATCCCGGATGTACTAATTTCTCTTCTTTTTACGGCTGAAAAAGCCATAGAAATTCTAAAGCCTCCACAGTCGCCTGTGGCTTTGATAAAAAATTTAGTTTTTTTTACAAATTTTATCCTTTTTAAGCAGAGGTAGGAGTAGGAAGGTTCGAAACTAATTAATTTTAATTTTAATTTTTTTTATTACTTATAATTAAATCAATAGTTTCTTCTAACCTTTTTGACCAAGAAACATTTATATTCACATATATGAAAAGAAAAAATTAACTGATTTTAGTCAATTTCATTAAATTAATTTAAAAAAATGGGTGATAGATAGACATGTTTTGTCACTTTGTAGATTTAGTAGTAGTATTGAGATGTATATAGAAAAAAAATTTAATTAGTAATATGTAGTAGTTTAAGAAGAACAGGGTGTCTCCATAGACGTTGCAATCGATTTATAAAATGTATTTCAATTTTTTCATATACATTTGAGCACTACACTAATTATAGGTATTTTGTTGACTTAGGTTTACGATTGCTATAGATCCTTAGGGAAAAAATGTTGTGCAGGAAAAAATCACACCAGCAAACCAGCCAAAAAAAAGCAATTTGGAGCACTTTGGCTTGCTGGTGTGATCGACACGAATTTTTTGTAAAAAATTTATTTAACCGATATTGATGAAATGGATCAAATAAACAAACTGTCTTCTATAGTATTCGCAATGTTTTGACATTATCTAATGATTTTTTTTATAAAATTCCGTGATTTTAAAAGATTAAGAAAAACAAATACTGTGCAACCACATTATACCATATTTAATTAAGAAATATTGAAATCATTAAAAAAAAAATACAAAAAGTATTTTCATCATTCAAAAACCAGCTTTAGTTTAACAACAACAGAAAGGAAAATCCACCTTTGTATTAGCACATAGAAAGAACGAAAAATCTTATGTATACCATCAAGCAAGAAGCTTAATTGCCCCATCATAAACTCCTTTAAAGAAAAGAAAGCAAAAAAAAACAGAGAACTTGTTTATTTGTGTAATATACTTTAGAGTTGGAAAGTTGGTGGTGAATGCGATTTCTGTGTGGCAGTGTTGTTGTGCTCTGTAGAGCTGTAAAGGTATATATATGAAGAAGATTGAACCAAAAAAAACAATATCTATACAACGCGTTCTTTTTATGGTATTTTTTTTTCGTTATATTCTGGACTAACACACTATAAAACGGCAAAATAACAAACGAGGAAAAAACACTTTTCCATATGTACGTTAGTTACGTGTATATCCACTTAGACATAACATTCACAGTTCATGAACTTAACAATATAATATACGAAATAGTGGTATAAATAAATGAACTTTTTAAACACTGTGTTGAGGGCAGTTACTTTAATTTGATGGGCTTTAATCCTAACTTTTATATAACAATAAGCAATGAAAATTGCACAAATATCATAATGGGGGAGAAAATATAATGATATTTTATTTTTGTGTGATTCTGTTCTTTTCGGAGCTTTATATATAATGTGGTGTATCGCAAGGTAATTCCGTCACAACCTATAACATAAATACCTAGAGGTATTATAAAAACAGAAGGTAATAATGGGCCAAACGAATTCGTTATATGAAATTGTTTTTTTTATCTTCTTTTATTTGATATTTGGGTTCTTCAGTCTAATAATACGAAAATATAACTTGATTTCTTTTCATTTTTGATAAACCCGTGGTATAAAGATAAATATTTTTTTGTTTTGTCTACAATATAGAACATATTATGTTATATGAAATATTTTCAGTGTATACGAAATGTTGTTGTTTTAAATTTTCATGTTAAATATAATTTTAAAGATTTAATATACAATTATAAAAGCCTCCAATATATAAAGCTTTAATAAATTATTATTATTGAAAATTTTAATTTTAATAAAAGCTTTTGCAAAATATTGCTAATTGGATTTTTTTTTAAATGATTTTTTTTTTATACAAATTTTGTTATCTCGTATATATAAGATTCACATGACCGCATTTCTATATGGTAACATTTTGTTGTCGCCAACCGTATAAATTTGGTTAACTCATAATATGGGAAGTTGGCCAGTAGATATTCTGCTTTATATATATAGACGAGATATATTATGAAATTCAATAAAGAAAATGAAAGCCACAAAACCAATGCCTACATTTATGACAGGATGCATAATATTGTGGCTTTAATTAGGTGGTATTATATCGGTACATATATATAAGGTTATGCATCTGAGTATTATATTATTATGTCTATAAATACGTGTGTGGGGTAAATATTGAAATATGTAAATATTTACTAACTCTATAATATCTATACTTTACATATTATATTATACCTAAAGTTATTTGAATCTGGATAATAATATTATTTATAATAATTCGAATATTCTATATACCATAAACAGGTGAATAATATTTGTTAATAATACATTCTTGTTTTGGTTAAAGTTGATAACTTTAGTATATTAGTAAATTAAATAATATAATTAAATCACACAAAATACATTGTTATATCAAAGAAATGATTTAATTATTATAAATTGTGACAAATCAAATGAATTTTATAACAGAGAAAAACACGATTCTCGAGATCGTTAATCTTGTAAAAAATTAATAATCTAATGTGATTAGTGAAGAATATTGCATGAGGAAGAATTTTTATTCGGAACGATTTGATGCAGCTTAAAAGATTACAAAGATAGATCATATTTAATGGATAAATATTTTAATCCGGCTCGAAGGACCAAAATTCTTATATTCTATTAAGAAATGTTTCTTCATGAACAATGTTTTAAATAAATTTCACCTGTTCCGAGGTACTAAAGTACAAAGAGGGATAAAAAATCCATTAGTTTTATTCATTTTAGGTAGTTTTCGATATCGGAGTAGCTCTATATATTGATTTTTTTTATATAACACACCCGAAGACATAACACCCAAAAGCTTTCACAAGCTTTTTTCTCATTTTTTTAATTTTCAAATCAGTTATAGTAGTCAATGTATAAACCCATTGCTTTGTTTATAATTTTTAGAAGGGAAATGCATATACGAAGTAACTCAGATTTTTCACTTAAAGAGGTCAAACCTGAGCAATTGGTCGAGCTTTATAGCACTCTCCACATTACTTAATATAAATTTTATATGCTTTATCTTTTATTACATATACATTATTTATGAATGTTAAGTTATGTTTTAGCATAATATTGTGTAATAAAGAAAATGATTGTGCCCGAATAATTTTATCTGAGACACTAACTATTTATTTTAGTGTGACGATAATATTATATTATATACATGTATGCGACATAAACTTAATATCTTAAATAGTAATAATTCTCCATTCAACATTTTATTATCATTAACATCATAAAGTCTCATATAATATAATTTACATTTTGTTCTAAGACACTATATTTACTACAATATACTTGTAATGTGATAGACATAACTCTAAATGTACTAAAAATTAAACAACATAATTTTCTATATTATATTGTCTGATTATCAAAACAATAATATAAAATCCATAAAATACGATTGCTATTCATAATATAATAATAATATATAATAACCGAAAATATTATATTTCTATAATAAAATGTCTATTTTTGTTACAGAACATTATATTTTTATGGTAAATTAATTGCAACCCATAAAGCTTATCTTGTTGTTTTTTTTTCGTAATAAAATTAAATAATAAGATTTTATTATATTTTCATCTAGCCAATGCTATAGTATGTCTTTGTTGCTACCATATAAATATACGTTATTGATATATAACCACAATTCACTCTCGTACACCACCTTTAAATATATATATATAAATATATAATACAATGTATAAAATATCATCCTGGCCTGGCAGCCTTCGCCTTGCGCTTATCTCCTTTGAAAGGACTATAAAAATATTGTTTAGCAAAAGTTCAGCATTTTATGCTCTTATATATGTATAGTCTGACTGTGTGTATGTCTCGTATCTTTAGACACAAAATAATTGTTTAAATTGGTATCTTCTATATGTTGTTGTTGGTATATAATATGACTTCTGTGAAAGCCACAAAAAAAGACAACATTTTTTTGGGTCACGTTTACCAAATAAAAATTATGACATTATCTTACTTGGTTTTCTCTAATTTCAAATAAAAAAAGAATAAAAAAAATAAGTTTTTTTTTATTTTATTAAATAAATTGAAATTAAATGAATTATATAAAGCGGGTGAAATTAAATAAACAAAAATTCGTAGATCTTAAATCTAAATATTATAAAGTATAAAAAATATTTTTTATTTTCTATTTTCCAAAATTGTTCATGCAATTTGCATCATGATTTTTTCTTTAATGACCGAGCCAAGACATAAAATTATAATAAAAGTATATTTTAAAAAAATTGTTGCTCTTTATTTATAAAAAGAAAACATAAAATGTCAACAATGTCAAGGTATATAAAATGTTAAATGACAATTATCTGATGGCAGTTTATACATTTTTTATTGTGAGCTTTTTTTACTGCACATATAGAGCTTTTAACCTTGAGAAAATTTAAAGTAATTTTTGTATAGTATCTTAAATAATTTTTTAAATGTTTTTTAATTTGTTTTTAAAAATTTTAAGACATTTTTTTTCAATAAGAATATAATTTTATTGACCAGACTAAAATTTGTCTTAGATGGTCAAGAATATTGATGAGCAGATATTTTTTTTGTATTATTTTGTTAATTTTTTTAAATGTTATATAATTTTTTATTTTTAATAAAATAGTTGTATGTTGAGAAACCGTTTTTGTGAATGTCAGTTTCAGTTGTTTGTTAAATTTAACTCATATATAATAAAATCAATAAAATAGACAAATGATCAGATATGAAGATGGAATCCTTCTTTTTTTTGCAGTATGTTTTCTGTTAAGCATTCCTCGTCTAAAAAAATCAAATAAATCTAGTGTTAGATTGGTTGGCATCGTGAGGTGAATTGAAACAATTTTTTTTTTGGTAAGAATTAAAAAAAAATTAGCAATTTAATTTTTATCTATTTATATATAATAAATAGAATTCGTTTTAGAATCCTGTTGGAAACTTCGTGTATATACAATATGTAACTTTTAAAATGCGTGCATAGTCATTATATAGGATGTAAGTCAGGAAAAGTGCATGACCATATATTTATGAAAATGTACTGTATAAAGCATATATGACAAATGATTACAGAGAATATTGTTATTTTATTGTTTTTGGTATATAACTTATATAGATAATTTCAAAATAATACTTAGTTATTGACTATTATGCTATACATATCCTATATTCCTATATATATATATAAATTTATATATATGTATGCATTGCAGAGCTCAACAATATTATAAATTTGTTTTTTGGCCAATATATAATGAAAATATAATTTTAAATTTAAATCGTCGATATACAAAAGCTATATATACATAGCTATTTTATTTGTACATTGAGAAATATAATTTATATTTTTATTTTTGTGAATTTATTGTTTGTAGAATTTTATTAGTATATATTATATGCATAAGTTATATAACAGCAATATTACATATAATATATGAAACATGCACAAGGAGTTTTACATGCATCTCAGCATGTATTTACTCAAGCACTATATATGCATATTTTTATGCACATATTATGCTAAATGGAAATGATTTTATTTAAAAATTTTAGATTGACATGTTCGCTTTTTTCGTAATAATATGTTATTATATTATTATTTACTCGATATTACTCAAGCATATATATGCATATTACAGAAATTCTGTTTGATTTAGAATACTGTATGATTTTTTTTGCCTTTTAATAAAAATTCATTTTCAAATATCTTATATATTATGTTTTTTTTTAAATTATGTTCGTTGAAATATGTATAGGTATATGTAAACAAAATGAATTCAAAATAAAAATGTAGAATATTGTAATATTTTTATTAAAAACAATTTCTTCTGCATGAAATATAAAGTGACTTTGCTGTGTAAAGCTATATATGTATAGGTATCCAAGAAAGGTAATTGAATTTTATTTGAACATGCATTTCAATTTCAAAGTTTTCTGTTTTCTTTCTATCTCGTAAAAAACAATTTGAAAAATATTTTTAGCAAAAACAATCTTAAATATTATTAGATTTTATTGATACTAAAATAAA
Organism: Diadocidia ferruginosa; assembly: GCA_027564275.1. Classification (NCBI taxonomy): domain Eukaryota; kingdom Metazoa; phylum Arthropoda; class Insecta; order Diptera; family Diadocidiidae; genus Diadocidia; species Diadocidia ferruginosa. The sequence goes on along the minus strand of JANSTW010064287.1, from coordinate 1,172 downwards.
ATATATTTGGATAAAAATCAATATTTAACGACATATGTAATATGTAACATTGATATCTCAAAAATATGGGTTAAATAGTTTCAGTTCTCATAACATCATCAGTGGCCCGACTATCCTCTGTAAATCAACTCTGTGTAACACCACACCTTTGAGATTTTTGATTTCAGTATATATGCTTACATTGCCGCCGAAGCTGTACACGCAACTTATAAGCGTTTATGATAATTAATTCTAGCAGAATGGTGCTAGTGTCATCTATATTTCAATCATACCAAATATATAATTATAATATCAAAAATAAAAATCAATCGCATGTATATAGAAACAACATTTCTATATATTGGATGTCAGTATAAATTTACTTGCTATTTTTAATTAATTATGACATTCCCTAAAGGCTATAAAATTGTTAAAAAACAAAAATATAAAATAATTGTCATATCGCGTTTGTTATATAAATAAATATTACGCTATTTTTACAAAAATATATTTGTGAAATCGCTCATTATTATTATATATTATATATATATATATATATCTTAAATAAAATAATTTCTCAGAATATTTCACAGAACAAAATAAAAGTTTAACCCATATAACTTTTTATATAATAAAACTCCTGCACATAAAGCAGGCCCTTAAGATATGCGATAAAATAAAAGGAAGACAAAATTTTAATATAATAACGCTGCAAAATAAATGTTTAACTGGTTGCTTATAAACTTACTTAATAAATCCAAGTTACTTGATCCATAATGTCCTTCTCGATTTTCATTTGCCGGGGCTGTTGGTGCTGTGTGTAGAAAACTTGTCAAACAACTTAAAAGAATTATTCCAACAAAATAGTGTCTGCCTGATGTTGCTGATAACGTTCTGGATGATGATAATAATAATGATGATGGTGCCCAGAAATTCATCTGCGTTTATTGTATATAAAAAGAAGAAAAAAACGCACATAAATGTTTGAGCTTAAAAGTTTGTCTATATATATATTATTATTATAATATTTGAGTTTTAATAAGTAATTTTTATCTATTTTTCTTGTCCTACTTTCTGTAATATCTTTCTTTTAAAGCTGTATAATAATGATGGCATAAGTCAAGGTGTATAGAGTATATAAGGTGTGCGCATAAATTTAGCGGTTCTGAGCGGTTTTGTGTGCTATACACAAA
>JANSTW010064276.1:0-10932 GCA_027564275.1 Diadocidia ferruginosa | reverse complement strand
TAGTTAGATATAACCTATAACAAATAAATACTGATAAAAATACTAACTCAACCAAATACATATATCCATATATAAAATAAGAAGAGAGAGGATAGTATTATGAGTTAAATTTAAAGTTAATATAATTTTATTGCTATTTACAAAAAATAGTTGGGGATCTTTTATCCATAAATTGTAACCCTCAAATAAAAAAATATATTACATATGAATTCTATTTTTTTAGTTAAAATAATTTATTTTTATAATTTTTACATTTAAACAAAAAAAAATTATAAAAATAAATTGGTATTAAAAAAATAATAAGGTTCGTCGCCTCAAGTCTTTCGTATTAAATGCTATATTATACAATTCAACGTTTTGCATACAAGATGTAAATCTTATAATATTGATTTTTCTTATATAGACCCAGAAATTATTTAAATATAAGTAAATACAGATAAAAACTAAGAAGGTTATTGCCTATAACATACCATCATCAGCTGTTCTTCCCCTTATTATTGTGCATAATTTTGTAGTAATTGATTTGATTCTTAGAAGAAAAAAGAACAAGTTATTTATTTCGTTTAGTTGCGCTGATAAAATAATAAAAAAAAAAAACTTATATGAGAATTTGAACAAAAGACATCAAACGACGAACCTTTTTTTCACATGTTTTCTATATATATAGTTTTTACTTTATGCTTTCAAATGGATGTTTTTGCGAATATTTATTTTTGATTAATATCTTTAATGTTATATTGTCTGGGTTTATAAGAAAAATAAATATTATCTTGTGTAAAACGTTCAATTGATATATTTAATACGAAAGACTCGAGGTGACGAACCTTCATATTTTTTCTTATACTATAATTTCTTTTTATAATTATTTTATGTTTAAATATAAAATTTATATAATTGTATTTAGTAATATCAAAATTATCAAATATCAATTATTGATATTTTAGACTCCAGATAAGATAATACTTTGAAAAAAACGCTATATATAATAGAATATATCTATATATGCGGTAAATTAGTTTAAGTTTTTAGGAAATAGGATACAGTTCCTATTTTTGGTTTGATAAATATGTTAAATAATTTAAAATTGAAATCTCCTCAACGACCATATAATTCGCATATAAAAACTAATATTTCTGAATTCAAATTCCTGTGTTAACGGAACTTTATCGTGAGAAATTATTAAGTTCATAAAAAAAACAATCAATTACAATAAATATACACCAAAAAGGAGTATGTATTGATTAATTTAAATATCCAATTAAGAACAAATTTTTTGTTGTTAGTTGCTGCCGTTGCCAGTTCAAAAAAAACAGACATCCGATAACTTTGCATAATACACAACAAAACGCAAAAAAATGGAAATACCTTTAAAGATAAAATTAAATATAGTTTAGCATAATATGTATAAGAAAATATTTTAATATAATTAGATATCAAAATTCCGAGATGATAATCTCTAGAAATATTTTTGATTTTTTGCCGGTTTCTATATTTGGCAGCATGTCTATAGAGATGCTTATAATAATCTGAAGTCCTATTCATATTAATTATTATATTATTGAAACATCATCGTATAAAGATGATTACCTAAAATTTAAAATAATATGTGAATGGATAATTTAATTTTGTTTGTTAATTTAATTATATTATATACCGCAAGTATATAATTATAATAAACACTAATTGTAACAATATTTTTTTTTTATTGGAAAAACCTATAATAACTTTTACTTCAGTAAAATAACAACTTAATTTTATGGAAATTCAAAGATTTTTTTGCAGTTATAGTTAATACGTAAATTATGAGTAAATATAAGTTAATATTGATTTGAATATAATGATGATGTGACTATATTAGAAAAAAGTTAAGAAAAAAATTTAAGTGGTTTTTGACCTATAAACATCAAAAATTTCCCATAGGCAGGCAGTCCACCGCCTCCCCCATCATAAAATAATTTTTGTATAAAAAAATGGTTTAGCTGTGTAAGGTGTTATGTGAAAAATTGTTAATAAAGCAAATCTGAAATTTTCTAGTTATTTAAATTAATTAAAAAAAACAATAAATACCACATTAATTTCCGCTTCATCCTGAAACTCTGTCTAAATATTGCAAAAACGCGAAAATATTTTAATTCATATAAATATATAGCGCCGCCCGTGATCATATAGTTTAGATAAATATCTAAATAAAGAAATTTATTTACATAATACTTATGTATAAACATTCCAAGAAAATATAATTTAATTCAAAAAAATTCAATATCATCTTGTTGACGCTCTGGAAAAATGTGTTTCGATTTTTTTTCTTCATATTTATGATATTTTAAGGTAGACGTCCTAATCATATATATACTGTCAAACACTTACAAATTATAATATATTGACCGAGATGATTAAAACATTTTGCTATATGTATACAATAAAATGTATCAAATCATCATTTATAACATATATATAAAATTAATTTTAAGTTCAAGTTCTGCGGATCCCCCACTTTTGAATATACAAATTTTATACATTTATTTAATATATTATATACACCGCACAATATGCGATAGATTTTATAAACGCAATATCTATCGGGAACTTACTCTTAACTTAGCACATTTTAACGTTAAACGTCTTAGTGCACGGACACATTGAATTTTTGAGCTTTCTTTCCAAGTCGAGTTATATGAAAGAAAAAAGTGTAAATTCTGCAGATGATCGCGCAGCGCACCATTGATGGATAACAATTTTTATATTTAATTGAATTTTGTGCTGTTTTTTTTGCGTTCCTTTTGTGGTTCGTGAACTTTAAGGAATAAATAAAAAAAATATAAAGGAAAAATAAAAACTGTCAACATTTACAAATATACAATAAAAAATAAAATACCTGATTTTAAAAATGATCAAAAGATAAAAACATTTTTTCTTCGTTAAATTGAAAATATATTATATTATAATATTATATTTATACATAGTACAGCCATTGAAGCGGATGTAGAATGAAAATAGACATTGAAAGTGAATTTATATGTAAATATTGAAAATATTAATATAATACTTAGAGTGTTATTGGCTGTTTGTGGCGCTTTGTTGAATTTGTAAACTTGAAAAAGTTAAACTAATATAAGAAATAAAAATAATTTAATAACACAAATTGTTTAAACAAATAAAATTAAATTTACTTATATCGATCTATTGCAATAAAGAATTTTTTATTGTTAAAAAATTAATTAAACTCAAGTGATTTTTTTCGTAGATATTTTATGAAAAAAATATTATTAAAAATTAATTAAATTAAATTAAAAAGTAAATTGAAAGATTTTTTTCCTTAAAAAAAAAATCTAAAATATGTAAAGTGAAAAGTTTGACGTTGCGATAATGTTCAAAAATATTTTTAATTTTAAACGTAGAAAATTTAACATATATACCAAGATGTCTAAAAAATTAATAAACTTTTACAAAAATTCTACGAAAAAAAATTGGCCCAACAATAAAAACGAAAATTTAATATCGGTTAAAGCAACAATGACCGTCCTTGCCGTAGGTAAATATATAGTCAAAAAATATTTTTCATATTTTTTTTACAAATCATCACTCTTTGAACACCAAAAAAACGTATTACTCATATATTATACTTCTTACATGTTTGATAGACAGATTGTAATACATCTTTGTCTTAAATGATCTTAAACTAAAAGTCTATAATTCAAAATTATATTGTCTAAAAATATACGTATAGTTAATATATGCAAAGTGGTCGCGCGAGAACAACAAAGAGACGATCGTCGTGCAGGCAAAAAATATCCACCTTCTGCCGCTTATATTATATTATTTTATTGATTTTATTATAAGTTAGTCAAATATTATAAATTATATTCATTAATTTGGCATAATTTATTGGACGATGAAATGACTGGATTTGATGTTGTGTATATTATTATTAATATAAATTTATTCAAACGGATATCAGTTGATTGGCTTGTTTAACACGCGTTTTATGATCATATAATTTGTAACTAAATCTAAATATATACTAGCAAGATTATGATTTTTATTTATTAATACATTATTTTGAATTGCAAATTTGTTTCGATTTTTTTTTTGCTTCGTTATATTTGTTTAATTAGGAGGTCAAGATCAAGCGGTAGTGTTTAAAGAGAAACAAAATTAAATCTTTTTTGTCTTCTTATATGATTTTTTCCTGTTGAATATATTCAATATTATGATATTTTTATATTATAATTTGTTGATTCTGTTTCGCTTGTTATAAAAGTATACCTATATAGCTTGTTAAATGTTAATCGTTCTACTGACATTAAAATGTATACTGCACAGACGATTCTGCGGCAAAAATATATAATATATTTATAGACATCATGTCGCCCACACTTTATTGAATATTTAACTATATAGTTTTTTTTTTGTTCATAAGAAGAAATTTTTATATATAAATTTTTATATATTTTTAATTAAATTATAAGTTGCTTGTTTTTTTCTTGCTATAATATAGTAAAAATATTTGGACATTTCTTTGTTTTAAAAAATAATTTATATTTTACTTTTTATTGCATTTAAAATGATAATCGTTCTTTGTATATTTAATGATTTTTATAGTGAGAAAATATATTTTATCTAAATTTATTTTATTCATTCAATATTTTATAATGAAGAAAATGCAGCCTTATAAAAGGAAATTCCCCTAGATTCTTTATTTAAGTTTAAACCGCATTAGCCAGTGACCAATCGTGAACTGCCATAATTGATCTTGATTAAGACATCATTAATTGAATTGGAAAGATTTTGTATGGAAGTTGATGTATAAATTTGAACAAAGTTGAGTTAATATAATAATACATAAGGAAGATTATTTATGAATAATGAAAACAGAAGGGGAACCAACACTGACTTCTGTAGAACTTCCGTGAAAGAAAGGAAGAACAAGTGTTATCAATAAAAGCTGATCGCTTTAAAAGGCATTTCAATTCGTTAATTTTTTTTTATCAAAATCAGTTTATTTTGGACTTTGGAAACAAATTTTTTTTGCCTGTCTCCTGAAAATTGGATTTATAATCCGAGAATTTCGATTGGAAATCGTTAGAGGATGCCAAAACATTGAGATTGCTGTATAGAAGGCAGAGCAATTCGTTTATTTTTTCCATTAAAATCTGTTGATTTTAGATTTTGGAAACAAAATGGTTTGCCTATTTCCCGAAATTAGTTTAGAAATCGTTATGTCAAAATATTGAGATTGGTATAAATAAATGCAGTTCAAATTATTAATATTTTCTATCGAAATCGGTTGATTGATTTTGGAAAAAATGCGTTATTTCTATATAATATATTGTTATATTAATATAACCATTATAAAGAAGACTGCATAAATCAGGAAGTTATTTAGTTATAAATGATAATTATATTATATAGGTAAAAAACCCTATATGTTATAAATTTATTTTGAAAATAATTCGAATGAATCAAAATTGGTATGCGTGAATGTTTGAATGAATCAAGTTCCGGTTAATTTAAGGTTTGGTATATATAAAACTATATATTAGTTTTAGAGCCAAAACCACATAATATAAATTTAAGTATTAAATTATATATGTTTACAAGTTTTTCTAGAAATTTGGAATTTTTATAATTAATTGACAATTATTTCTATATAAAATAATTAATTTTGTATAGTTGTTATTTAAGATGATTTGTTTTTGTTTGCAATAATTGTTTTCTTTGTAGTATTATATTGGATTATTAAATTAAAACATAAATAATTGTATATATAATAATGTTTTGAGATTATTATACATCTTTGTCTTTATTAAAGCTACAGATATGAAAATTCTAACATATTATTGTAGAAAATCATATTAATCTTTTAGGGCATATTTCTGGTACACATACTTTCATCAGTATCAACGAGTATTGGATGTAATATATCTGCCGTTCTTTAGTTTATGTAAAATTTGCATAAGCGATTTTTTGCTTTAACTATTCATACAAAAAATATGTATACACTATAGTAGTACCAGTCTTAATGTTTAATAGATTTTATTCTATTTTTTTAAATATCATAAAGAACATAATACAAGATATATTTTATTTCACACTATATGAGCAAACAAAGAAAATCGTTCTCTTTAAAAGTCACAAGATTGCATTATATTTATATTGATATCGAGTTTCATATCATTAGATTCTTTATTTTCTATATAAGTCCGCTTATTGTCATATCTCCATATATATAATATATGAAAATATGGCAATTTTAAACCAAATTTAACATTTCATATATTATATACATTTACCGAAATATAAAAAAAAACTCATTTAATTATATAAGATAATTTATATTTTGTTTGATGTTTATAACTTTACGATTCACAAAAAAATGTAAATTATTTTATTATGTTAATTCATATAAACATTTACCTATAAGTTTATATCAAAAAACATTCATTCAACAAATCAACATGCTATTATAATATGCGATGAGCTGCTACCTTACCGAATAATAATAATAATAAATAAATAAACCACCACCGATCCATCCATTTATAGCGAAATGATTATTTGAACATTTTTTTTCTTTTAAATAAAATAAATTAACAAATATTTTCATGCTGTTAGGCGCCACTTTAAATTATAATGAGAAATAATATGAATGGAAATGATACAAAAAAAATTATTGAATTAAAACAAGAAAAAAATTATTAATTAAGACAAAAATTGTTTTATACTTTAGATTTGAAAAATATTATTGAGTATTTGAGAGTGCAGTTTTAGTGCTATATACGAATGAACGTAGATATATATAATTGAATAATTGATATACATTTATATAGAGCATTCAATTTAATCGATATATTTTATTAATATTTATAATTAATTGAAAAACTTCACAGACACGTTTTTTTTACTTTTCTTTATTTACCTACGAGCAAGTAATGTAAATGGAGGGAGCAATACAATAGCAATCTTAGTTTTTTATTGAAGTATTTTTGAGGGGTGAAGTGAAAAGTATTTGCCATTCATTTTCCATTTTAAAAAAGCAATATTTACACATACTATGATTTTTGTTTACAAGTTGTAATGTATTTTATTCTATTCGGCCATTTTAGAAAAGCATAAAAATGCTTCAAATATTTTTTGTATTGCTCTCTCCATATATATTACTTGCTCGTAGTTATTTACAGTAGTAGATAAAGAAAAGTATTGCAATTACCGCACAATTTTGAAAAATAGAAAAAAATTAAAAATATTTTTTTTACTTCTTTTTGAATTATTAATCGAAAAATAAAAAAAAAGGTTTCCTCATGTAGTATATAACCACTGATCACCAAAAAATATGACTGCTGACAACACTCCACCTTTGATATAGTCGTCAATGAATGGTATCAGATAAAAAAAAGGATGAAATGGCCCCTATATACTCCGTGGTTTTGGAGCAAAGGACACGATGATGATGATGATCTATGTAATAGTATAAGCGAAATGCGAATGTTTATGTAACAGATTTCTCTCAATAAATTATTTATACAAATTACAATGCTACAAATTTGCTGAATAATTCGAGTTTTAAAAAATATTAATTTCACATTTTTGATTCTTTTCAGTCCTAATGCATAATTTTGCACACGTCAAGGGTATCGAATATAAATGTCAACATCAAGATGAATTTTTGTATGCGGCACCGGGCAGTCGATGTACATCCTATTACAAATGCACTGCTGCACAAATAATGCAAAAAATGGAATGTCCGTTTGGATCAATGTTTGATTTTTACAAGCAAACATGTTCACGAACACCAGGTAAGCGAATTCTCTTTTATTTAGGTTGACTTTTGCTATCGAATAGAAAAAGTACAAAAATGTCCTTTATTAAATATTTATAATAAACTTTTTTCGTAAATTTAAGGAATATGTTATGAACCAGTATGTACGGGCCGAACTGATGGCATTTATCCGGATACAACACACGCATGTCGCCGATCATTTTCATGTCAACGAGGACATTTAACTAGTTTGGATAATTGTCCGTATGGTGAACTTTATAATGGGCAATCTTGTGTGGCTCAAGATTATGTAAGTTGTGAATTGCCCCAGGCGACGGCTATAGCTTATCCATTTTCTGGTGACCGGCGATGCAAGGGTCTGAAAGACGGATACCATGTAGCCGATAATACAGACTGTAATCATTATATTAATTGTAGGCGAGGTGAGGTGACTGAAGATAATAAATGTCAAAGTGATTATCGTTACAGTGAACTGATGCACCATTGTATGCCCAAAAATCAAGTTCAAAGTTGTAATAAAAATGATTTGAAATTATGTACGGGTCTTTCGAATGGATTTAATAAGGATCCCACTTCGGCAGACTGTAAAAGTTACATAAAATGTATGAATGGTAAATTTCTGTCTCGTGAATATTGTTCATCGCAGGCTGTGTTTAATGGTAATACTTGTGTTCCGGCTCCACTGTACCAGTGCGAATCAACCGTTGCTGCTCTTTCTGCCGATATTTGTATGGGGAAAACCAGTGATTTTATTAACGATCCAAGAAGGGGTTGTGGTGCATACGTACGCTGCTCGGCAAGTAAAACCATTGAAGAGTTTGACTGTCCTGAAGGACATTATTTTGATCCGGATGATAAAAATTGTCTAATCGAACAGGAATCGATGCGTAAGTGCGTGAAGAGTTATCCATCAAAAGAATGTTCACAACTGGAGATAGGTTATTATCAGGACAAGAGTCTAGAATCATCTTGTCAACAATACTTTTACTGTTATAATGGCAACCGGACGGATTTTCAATGTGACACCGGTAAACTGTTTGATGGTGAAAATTGTGTAGACGAAAGCACTTATTTGTGTCCAAATCAGAATCCAAACAGTTGTCACTCAAAACCGAATGGATACTTTAAGGATCAACATGCCGGATGCCGTGCTTATTTCTACTGTTCGATGGGTCAAAAATATCGTTATTTATGTGCACAAAATGAGATATTTGATGGTGTGGCCTGTGTACAACGTCACACAACCGAAGTAGCATGTGAGAATATGGATCTTTGCATAGGCAAACCAGATGGCTACTATTATGATTTAGACTCAGAGTGTAGAAAATATTATTTTTGCCTTAAACAGGAGGTAGTTACATCGCTTACGTGTCGCGGAAGCAAAATATTTAATGGACAGAAATGTGTGCCGCAAATTGAGTTCACGTGTCCTGCGGCAGACAGTGGAGACGGTAGTGGCTCGGAGCAGTTTAACGTAAATTGTGTGCCAAGAAAACAGTGTCCGCAACAATGCGTAAAAAATGGTTTTTATGCAGACATTGACTCGGGGTGTAAAAATTATCATTTTTGCATTGCCGATAATAAAAGTGTACTGTCATGTTCAGAAGGTTTCCTATTTAATGGTGAAATTTGTGTTCCTAAAGAACAATATGTTTGTCCGAAATATTGTACCTAATAATAATTAGATAGTTTTTAATTTATTTAAGAAATTTAAGATTAAAAAAATATGCAAATAATATTTGTATATAAAAATTAAATATTTAAGACATATTATGTATAGTTATAGCAATTTATTTATTACAAACGAAACCCCGAAATATTATGTTATATAGGATACTCAACAATTTATAATATATTATTACATATAGGAAATAATTTTACATCTCATAGGCTTAAAGCTTTCGACTTGCTACACTGAGAACTCATAAATTTGTACGTATCTTTTAAATGACTTGACATTATTGCCCTTAAAACAAAAATTATAATTTCTTCAGCATCGTTTTATTGAAAATTCCATATAAAACTAGAACCGCCATCTCTAAATTATGCAACTGAAACTTTTTTGTAGTACTTTTTTATAGCATGCCGAACGTTTTAAGTCTACGAGAGGCTAGAAAAAATTGAGCATCCTAATGTGTATAGATGTTGAATTTTTTAGTAATTTTAGATGTTTTTGTTAATAATAATTTTAGAATCTTAGCTTTTTTTTTATTTATAATTTTGATAAAACCAATATAAAATTAGTTTTAATTAGAGTTATTTAAAATTAAGACTATATATTTATGACAATAAATAAAATAAAATAAAAAAGAGATATTAAAGGCAAAATTAAAATTGTTAAATTAAAAAACTTTAACTTAATGGTATTTGTTACATGCAGAATTGCTTTATTTTATGTATCGCAACAAACAGCACAAGCAATTGGTTGTGCATTTATTATATTGTTTAAGTTTTTTTTAAATTTATTTCATTTCTTTATGAACAAAAACCAAAAAATCAAATATAAATTTACATATCGAAAATAAACCCTAAAAAATATTTGAATTTGTAAATCAAACATAATTCTTATATAAACTTTTATATTGACATTTTATTACTTTTTAACGCATAAAGTTTAAAATAAAAAAAAGTACTTTTAATATAAAATTTTCAAAAAAAAAAATAAGTACCTCGCTCGTTACTTTTAATTACTGTATATAGATTATAGAGCTATACAACATTTTATTTAAATTTAAATTTATTTTCAATTTTTTTATATTGATTTGCTTTGGTAGTTATATCGTTATATAGGTAGTGTGCCTGTTTTAAAAAATATATCACAAATGAATTTTAAATTATATGCGAATAAAAATTGTCTATTTGATTGGTTATTTTCGGTAGTAATGCTTTGTGGTTGATATAAGAAATTGATCAAAAATGAAATAATAATTTAAACTGACACACTACTATATAATAACATATTCTTAAAATTTAAAAAATTAGTATAAATCCAGGAGAATAGAATTATATATTATTATATTAATTATGGCTATCAATAAAAATAATTCGGATGAATTATTAGAACATATATATACTTATATGCTGATGAGTCATAGGACGAAATATATCTGGGAAGGATTCAACCAATCTTTTGAAAAACTATTTAAGAAAAA
>JANSTW010064265.1:0-10935 GCA_027564275.1 Diadocidia ferruginosa | reverse complement strand
CGAGCACAGTGCGATGCTAGAGACGGGGGGGGGGGTGGGGGGTGACGACTGGATGGCGGGGGTGGTGGGTGGGGCTGGTGGGGGGGGGGTTTTGTTGTGTGGGTACGGTGTAGGTGGTAATTTATTGACTTCCACAGCACCGCCTGTTTTTTTAGAATCCATGGAAATAAACCTTTAAATTCATATATTTTATAAAAAACAAAGAAAATTTAATATGTCTTAGAAAAGAAAAACCAATTTTAAAATTCTCACGCAAATGGGACATATCCACTAATGCTATAAGTAGCGCAAATTGTTGCTCAATGTTGGATATTGAGGTTATGTTTAAAAAAGAAAAAAAATCTTGTCTGTTTTCGTGTTTGGTAAATAAATGCGTGTTCTGTAGAAAAGCTGCTTAAAAATGAGAAATTTATCACTTATTTATAATACGATAACAGATTTAGAGAATGAAAACCTGATTCGCATCATCTTAGATCCAATTAATACAAATGTTTTGTATGTTTCTACCGAAACGGACGTTTTCCAGGTGAGTTTATCTGACAAATCACAGCGCAAGGTGTTTTCACTTGTCTCAGCTGCAAAGGATAAGACAAAGCAGGTATCGATTAAGAGCCGAACAATTGTTGGCCTAGAATATCTATCACTAAGCAATGAATTATGTGTGACGACGGCCGAAGGAGAATGGATTCTGATAAGCGTATCAACTCTCAAGTATGAAGAGGCTGCCCTCAGTACGGCTGGTGTTGTATCGGTGGCCTGGAGCCCCGATCAAGAGATTGTAGCGGCAGTCACCAAAGATGGCATGATGTTTGTGATGTGTTCATTTGAAGTGATCAATGAGGAATATCTTAAAGAATCTGGTTTTGGAGATCAAGAATTCATTACAGTTGGATGGGGCAAGAAGGAAACACAATTTCATGGAACCGAAGGAAAGGCGGCTGCTAAGCAAAAACCAAACACAGAAGAGCTGACAAAGTTCGAAGAACTAGACAAAACTGTTAAGATTGTGTGGCGAGGGGATGGGGAATTTTTTGCCATAAGTTTTGTACACGAATCGCTGGGACGAATGTTTAAGGTATTCGATAAAGAAGGTAAATTACAATTTACTTCGGAGCGATCAGTCGGCTTGGACGCGACTATTTCTTGGCGACCATCTGGACCGTGGATTGCAATACCTCAGACCTTTCCCAATAAATACACAATTGCTTTGTTTGAGAAAAATGGTCTCAGGCATCGCGAAATTGTTTTGCCATTTATGGCTAACGAGGTAAGTGTACGGTGAATATTTATGATTTTTGAACACTTTACAACAATTACTAATTTTAGCAATCCGTCAAAACATTGTCATGGAGTGCCGATTCTGAGGTATTGGCCATTGAAACTGTAGACAATTCAACGAAAACTTCAAACCTCTATCTTTACACAATTTGTAATTATCATTGGTATCAAAAGCAATCTCTAAAATTTATAGATTCACCAATACGATCATATTGTTGGGATTCCAAATATTCCGAAGGTAAAACTTTGCATATTTTGCAGGCAAATGGCAAGTACATCAAGTATCGATGGCATTTTGATGTTCATCATTCGGTCGGCCAAACGGCGAAAAACAACGGAATTGTAGCGGTTGTAGATGGCAAACAATTGTTGTTGACCGATTTTCGTAAAGCAGTCATTCCGCCACCAATGTGCTCCGTTCAATATACTACGACCGAATCTCAATTAATAAACTTTGTTGGTTTCTTAAGGAACCCCCGAGATACAACAGTAGAAAATAATAAGTTTTTTATCGTTAATTCTGACGGACACCTATCCACCTATAATCTGATCGAAGAATCAGTTAAATTCCTAGGGACGTTTAAGTTTAATGTCCCTTTTGAGGAAAATATTCCATTGTACATGCACCATTGGCTTTGGTTAAGTGACGATTTCTTTGTGGCTTCACGAACTATTATGGAATGTACGAGTATTTTTTATTTGTTGTCCACTCACGAGGGTCAGATTACCATTGAAAATAAACTAAGATTGCCCGGTATTATTGGCAGGATTGAGGCTCTATCTGACCGAAAAATTATAGTACATATGCTGTGTGGAACCGTTTTTCGACTTAAACATGACAATATTAGTATAGCCTTCAAAGAACTATTTAAATTAAATGAATTCTGTGAATATGTACAAGTTGTCGCTTCCCCGCCCAAACATACGGTGCCACAAATATTTTCGTTAAAATATAAACAAAATCTGTATATAAATGATCGTCAAATTGCCCAGGACGTAACATCAATGTATCTTGCTGAACATTTCCTGGTCTTCACAACGTTGGATCAATTGAAATTTATATCTTTAAAGGATATGCAGATAGTGAACGAAAGGCGAATAGAACGTGGCGGAAAAATTGTTGTAATTTTACCAAAGTCATCCAGAACCGTTTTACAAATGCCTAGAGGCAATTTAGAAGCTCTGAACCCGCGAGTTTTATCCGTCTATATAGTTGCGGAATTACTTAACGATGGCATGTATCATGAAGCTTTCGATATTTTGCGTAAACAAAGGATTAATTTGAATTTATTGTTTGATCATTCTCCTGAACAATTTATGAAAGACATTAAACTCTTTATCGGTAGCATTAACAATCCTCATTGGTTAAATCTCTTCATAACGGACTTGCAAAACTGCGATACCACCCAAACGATGTATCAATATATCTATGGTAAACGTGAACCGTCTCTAGTAAATGAAGTAAATTATTTTCAGTTGGACTTTTACGAGCATAAAATTAAACTTGTTTGCGAACAAATGATTACTGCACTAACCGAAATCGCAAATCCCGAACTCTTGTTGCCCGTAATAACGTGCCACGTGAAACAGAAACATTTAGACAAAGCTTTGAAATTAATTTGGGATTTAAAAAAGAAAGAAACTGCAGCTGCTGCGGACACATCGACGATTGAAACTACCGCCACAACAACAGCGGTAACATCACAAGATGCCCTGAAATATCTTTTGTATTTGGTTGATGTAAATGAATTGTACAATGTAGCACTGGGATTGTACGATTTCGGTTTAGTGCTGTTTGTGGCGACCAAATCGCAGAAAGATCCCAAAGAGTATTTGCCATTTCTAAATGAGCTAAAAAAACTCGACGATTCTTATCGTAAATATAAAATCGATTGTCATTTGAAGCGATACGTCCGAGCTATTTCGCATATTGTTAAATGTGGCGAGCAGCGTATAGATGAGTGTTTGGAACTGATTGTTCGAGAGAACTTGTACACTTCGGCCATGGAATTATATAAAAGAGCCACTAAAACCGAATGTTACAATCGGGTTGTTCTTTCGTATGCTGAGCATTTACGAGAAAAGGGAAAATTCCGCGATGCTTGTTTGATGTACGAACGGGGCGGCGATTTGAAACAAGCCATTCTTAGTGCAAAACACATTTTGGACTGGCAAAAATGTATGACATTGTCTAAACAATTGGGCTACACCGAAGAAGAATTGCAACAATTAGTTTCGTAAGTTTTTTTTTATATAAGATATACCGATCGAAGACATGACAACACCCAAAGACATATACCTTGCGCATACTTGGGCAAAGCGAAGCGAAGAGTTTTTTTTCGCGTCCAAAAGCTTTCAACACATTCTTAATTTTTGACAAAATACCCTCAGATTAAATTAAATTAAATTATTCAAAGCAAAAATACCCATAATATACTTTTCTAATTTAAAAAAAAAATGGAGTTGATATACAGAGAGAGTTAAGCTACGGAACTTAAGCAAGAAAACGGTACCGTTTTCAAAATGGGTATGATTTTCGAAGAGCAAAAAATGTGCTACTTTTTGTATGCAACTATAACTTAGTGGTTCTAAGCTTTTGAAAGCTTTTGGGCGTTAGGTCATGTCACGGACAATTCGCCAAATCTATTAACATTCTTAAAAATTATAATTTCATGAAATCTAAATTCTCGGAGATTTCCTAAAATGACAATTCCTCGAAACAACAACGGCAATTTTCCGAAAAGGCAATTTAATCGAAACGACGATTCCCAAAATGCACATTTTAAAAAAATTACAATTTTAATTTCATGAAAAGACAATTTCCCTATAACGACAATTCTCCGAAATGTCCATACCCGAAACGACAATTTCTCGAAACCACAATGCTATGCAGCGATCATCTCTTAACCAGATTGTCTATAAATGCAATGATAACCTGAAATTAGTGAACCTTTATGGTAGTGTTGGTTCTGTTCAATTGCGAATGGCCAAGAGTGTCGAAGTTTGTGATTGGTTGGTACCTCTCAATACTAAAATTATACACAAATTCAGTTTGGTTGTTGTTGTTGGTACCATTTCGTATACAAATTGTTGTTGTTAATTTCGAGTTGGCCGCTCGCAATGGAACTAAACTAACACTAACATAAAGACTCGCTACCTGAAATGACAATTTTGAAATGAACGATTTGAAATGACAAAACCGCCCAAAAACCACAATATTCTCGACACAACTTCAAGAATCGACGATTCCGCAAAATGTAAATTCACAAAAACGACCAATACCCTAAAAAGAGACAGTTTTCCGACAGTTTTTCCAAACGATTATTCTTCAAAATGACAATAATGTCAATTCAGAAAATAATAATAATTTCTTCCAATAAAGTTCATTAGTGCCAGCCCTACAAGAGTCCGGCGTTTATAATGAAGCTGCCGATCTGATTATGATGTACAAACATGATGTTCCATTGACCATACAGATTTTGTGTCAGGGAAAATTGTATTTGAACGCTTTGTATGTTGCCCGGATGCATGATGAATCCCTTATTGGTAAGTTTTAAATGGAAAATTATTTCGTGTTAATTGTATTGCATTTTACAGAAAACCAAATACAACCTCACTTGATTGGATACATTGAAAAATTGACCACAACGCTTTCGGAAGATTTTGTTCTTTATCTAAAACAAAAGACTCGATTGATAGCGGTGCGCCAGGAGAAGGCCAAACGTAAACTGAACAATGACGATGCGTACAATGATGGCGACGATAATGATCTATTTTCCGACACAAGTAGCATGAATTCATCGCGATTTTCGCAAAGTTCACGTGGCACCGGCAAGACACATCGTTCGAGTAAAAATCGACGAAAACACGAACGAAAATTGCTAAACCTGAAAGAAGGCAATCCCTTTGAAGATATTGCCCTAATTGATGCTTTATATAATCTGGCACATAGTTCATTTAATCAACAGTTACTCATTCGAGACATCTGCAAGGCTGCCATTGATCTAAAACTCGATACAATTGGCAGAAAGTTGGCCAAGACGTTCAAAGATCTGTTGGTATTTATTTTAGATTCGTTAGACACAATTTGGATACCAGAAATGATAACATCCGGTCAAGTGCCGTCCGATGGTAATGTTGACTATGCATTGTTTCAGGATGAACAACATTATGCATTGATAAGTACGTTACAATAAGTTAAACGATCAATTTTTTTTTATATTTTGTCTTTTTTCCAGAATTAAACCAACGATTTAAGCCACAATTGATTGTGGCAGAATGGGATTACGAAATTTTAAAATGATTTAAGAGTTCCGCTTTGAAAGTTAAATTAAAATAATATTACATGAAATTGTGTACGATCAAGGCAAAACCAATAATTAATTAATCAAGAATAATTTTCAAAATAAATGTACAATTTTAAAATACAAAATGAAAAATTTCGGGAAACCGTAAACAGTTTTTCTGCTTTCAGAGTTAAAAATATCAAATTTATTGGGTTTTTAAATTTAAAACTGATTTTTGGTTGATCCTTGAGCTGAGCTCTGCTCTCGCGGTTGTGTTAAAATTGATAGTCAGAATTCATTAAAACAAAAACATTAGTATGGCTTACTTTTATTAGAAAAGCAAACTATTCCACACCCAGAATAAAGGCAAAATTGGAAAAAAGGAAGTTTCGCTTTGCACTACTATGTACGTAGGCATACGCATAGAAGCTATTAATTACTAAATAAATATAAGATTTATATTAAAAATTTATTAATTTTCTTAAATAATTTATAAAACAAATTTAATAAAAATATTTATATAATATGCGGCGGTTACGGTTAGTTAGTTTTCAAATTATCCAACACCCCAACCAAGCAAACATTTTCCAATGTTATATCCGATGGAACATAATAGTTCAGTGAAAATGTGTATCCTTTTTGGGTTTCCTTTAAGTGATGTAAACGAGCATAGTCCAGAATACGTTTACATCGATATCCAATTTGTTGTTTTTCTTCCAGCGATAATTTATTGGTGATTGGTAAATCGATGGCAGCTGGTTTCTCAGTGATCTAAAAAGCGGAAGAAATAAATTAGATTTATTTAAAACATTCAGTTAATGCGATTTACCGTTGTTTTAGATTGCTCTTCGATCGCTTTTCTTCTTTCCCGACTCATGCCCGAACCACAAACAGCCCAACTAGCCAATTTAGTCATTATTATAAAATCTTTTTTATTTATTTCGTTTTCAATTAAAAAACGCTTGCCCACAAACGATTGCCATTCACATCGATGGTGACAACATAGGGCAATAACAAAACCTTGGATTCGTCGTTCTTCCACAGCGGCGTCCTCATTGCAATTCAAAATACAACGGATGGTCAAATCTGTGGCAGCTCCACATAAATGTTTACTCACACCCACTACCTTCTGCTTAATTAGATCTAATTTCTTAAGATTTAAGTCGGCAATGTCAGCCCTTATTCGATGAACTGTGTTTCGATCGATAATTTTATTATCCTTCTTGTGACGATGAGAGGCTCTATCGACTAATAGAACATTAGAATCGGTAAACTTTTCGCTCGCCCTTGCAAGCCAATACGAAACTTGGCCACGGCCCGCCCCAAATTCTACAAAACTTGTCTTATCATTGAGTAAATTGAAATAGGACAAATAGTTTAGAATTGAGGAAGTCTGCTGTAAATGTTTCAAAGTTTCCGGTCCATATTCCCTGTTATCAAACTCTTCGGCCATAGCGCTGTGATTGTCATGATACAATTCCGTTACGATTCCCGCGACAAATCGTTCATAAATCAAATTAATTTTCTCAATTACTGTCTGTACAACAGATGCATCCAGTTCGGACAATTTAAAGTTATCTACATCTTTTTTGCTCGCCTCATCGTCTGATCCATTGTTCACAGCCTTTTCAATGAATTGTGGCAAGTCTTTTGCCTTGGCATTGCAACATTTTAGATGTTTTTCCAAATTCCACGAGAACACAGTATGCTTCGGGTCTAGTGGACACGGAATGCGAAGTTTACGTTTTTCTTCCGATATCCAAGCAGCTTCATTGCTTACTGGGCCATCTTCGTTGGGAATATGTTCACCACAGTATTCCATACCTTTGGAAACGGTCATTTTGCAAAAACGTTTTTTACGCTGAACAAAATGTTTACACTGGATAGACCCATTTATTGTTGTTAATTGTTCTGCTTCTTTGATTGAAGACGTGGACAATTTGATATTTGCTTCCGATTCAACAGTGTTCATTTTAATTTTTTTCACTTCAGGTTCTGTAGTCAATTCCATGATCTATTAAAGCTAACAGCTCAGCAATTAAATTTAATTCTGATTTTAATCAAATCTGTTTAACATGTTTAGATTCAAAACAATAAATCCAACCTCAAAAAAACCTTTTCAAATTTGAGAAAAGATTTTTTTGAGGTTGGAAGGAATTCGAAATAAAAATTTTCGCGGCGCACAATCCAAATTCCACGATAAAAACAACAAAATAAAAATATCGCGTAGGTAAATAATAATATTATTAAATTTATCAAATAATTATCACATCAAACCAATTATTTTAATAATAGTCAATAAAGATTATAATAAATTGTTTCGAGATTATGATAACAAATTTTACCTTCTAAATTTTGGGTGGTTCAATCTAAGGTTAGTTACGCGCGCCGTATATTCTGCAAAGAACCTCAAAAAATATTCTTTGATTTTTTTTAGGAAATTCAACTCTAAAAACTATGTTTAATTCAATAAAATTGACGACAAATTTATGGCGAAGCACCTACCTATACTCAACTGCAGGTTCTTATCGAAATATTGGCATCCTTAAAAATTATGTGCTACATACAAAGCCGTCCCTGCGGCAATGCAGTTCACTTCTGTGTCGTCATCAATCTAAGGTGAGATAATCTTTATGAATAGACGCAATGAAAATAAACTAATCTTTTTCTACAGAATACAAATTCAACAATTTTAAAAAGATTTCAAAAACAATTGACATCACATAAAGTCCGATGCTCTGGCACCACGTCCAGCACGCCCAATAAAAAGCTGGCCAATAAATTGATTGGATATTGGTTGCTAGGATGCAGTGGAATGGTTTTTGTTGCCGTTGTATTAGGTGGAGGATTTATTATCTATTTTTCGTTAATGCTTGTTATCTGTAATATTTTGTCTGCATATATGCCAAATACAAAAAATAAATAATTACAATAATTCCGACATTAGAATAATAAATTTAAGAATTAACCAAAGAATAACAATTAATAATAATTCGTTGGACTTAACATATACTTAATTAGAATTTTAATTATTCGCATTGATTCACACGCATGTTCGTAGGGGGTGTTACGCGACTAACGGAATCGGGTCTGTCGATGGTAACGTGGAAACTTTTGGGCGAACAATGGCCAAAAAATGATGAAGAGTGGTCAAAGGAGTTTGCTCTATATCAACAATATCCAGAATTTCTATTGTAAGTATTATATTATTTGAATGTCAATGTCTCTTCTATAGACTTGAGGAATCAGAAAATTGTTTTTGGCTTTTATCTATAAAAAATATTTTTACACTCTTATTTTAAATTAATTTTAGGAAAAATCCGAATATGACAGTTTCCGAATTTAAAACCATATTTTTCATGGAATATCTACATCGTATGTGGGGTCGTGCCATTGGAGCCGTCTTTGCATTGCCAGCCATTTATTTCTGGTCTCGTGGATACATGAAGAAACCATTGAAAATTCGTACATTAGTTTATGGTGCTCTAATCGGACTGCAAGGTCTAATGGGATGGTATATGGTGAAGTCAGGTTTGGAGGATCGATTTCATAGTGCCGAAGATGTGCCGCGTGTATCACAATATCGTTTAGCCGCTCATTTGTCAGCAGCATTTGTGCTGTATGTAGCGTTTTTGTGGTCTGCTCTTCACCATTTATTACCAGCCCAAACAATACCGACTATAACCAAATCAACACTAAGATTCCGACGTCTAGCGCACGCTGCCAAAGGGATGGTATTTTTCACGGCACTTTCTGGAGCATTTGTAGCCGGCTTAGATGCCGGACTAATTTACAATACATTTCCCAAAATGGCGGACAGTTGGATACCAAGTGATATATTAGCCCTTTCACCGACTATACGTAATTTTTTTGATAATCCAACTACGGTACAGTTTGATCATCGTATATTGGGCATATCCACACTGACCCTATTAACGACAATATGGTTTATATCTCGACGCAGAACTTTACCACCCAGGGCATACTATGCCGCTGCAGCTGTAGGAATAATGGGTTGGATACAAGTAAATACAAACAATTAAAAAGTGATATTTAATTTATTAAAAAAAACATTCGTTTTAGGTCCTATTAGGTGTCACGACCCTATTGACATATGTGCCAATACCATTGGCTGCTGGCCATCAGTCCGGTTCGTTGCTACTGTTGTCGACAACAATGTGGCTATCGCACGAATTGAAATTATTGAAATATATTCCAAAATAAATTATTTTATGAAATTTACTAATTTAATTAAATTAAAAAAAATATTTTGGACGGCATAGGATTTGGGTGTATATTCTGATTCGAAATGAGATACTGCTACGCATTTAATAGGTACGGATTGTTTCGGACCAATGTAACATTTTAATATTTATATTGTTTATTTAAAAAAAAATATGTACAAAGCCTGACGTCCACATTTTGTATAAATTAGTAACAAAAAATTAATATCAAATCGCAAGAATACTTAAACAGAACAAAAAAAGGGTAAATACTCGAGTAAATACCTACTTAATAACTAAAAATTTGATAAAGGAAACCTTAGGGCTTAGAGCATTTAATAAATAAGATAAATAAACTGTATTTTAATAGAAATAAATATGTAAGTCAACAAAAGAGAATGTTTAATTCTTTCGAGGTTATACGCTATTCCTTCTCCTCGGCTTTGGCTTCCTGTATGTTTTATACTACGACACCTTTGTTTGGAAGCTACCCATTCCTGTAAATACAAATTCTTGATATTCAATAGAAGACAATTTCATATCACCATAAAACCACCTCTACAAAATTTCAAGACCGTATCTTCTTTGTGTATACTTTATAGTGCGGACGGACGGACCAACGAATTTTTTTTATAATCAATATTCCTTGGACGGTCATACGAAAATATTTCAAAAATATTATTTTTCGGATTCTAAATTTTGTTCGCGATTACAAGACTTAATATTTATTCTATACTAAAAGTAATATAAAAGATCGCGTTAAAATAAAACTGAAAAATAGAGCGCAGACCTATATCATCATCGCGTCTTTAACCTAAAGTGATCCCAAATGGAATCCTAGAGAATAGAAGCACTTAAAAGCCAGCCACACTAAAATTGACCAAAATTCGTAAAAAATCTATCTATATATGCTCAATGTTCATATATTTCGGATATATATAATATCAGTGGGTCCCTGGAAAAAGATTGTGGTTTTATTTAAATTAAAAAATAATAAGTGTTAAAGCTACATGCGTAAATTTGTGAGCCGAGTTAGGTATTAATTAAAGCTGATTTATAAAAATAAAATGGAGTTAATTAGTTAACAGAAAAAAATAATTAATTTTTATTCACTTGATTTTATTTTTATAAATTAGCTTTAATTAATA
>JANSTW010064254.1:0-10936 GCA_027564275.1 Diadocidia ferruginosa | reverse complement strand
TGATTATTAACCCAGCAGATATGAAATTATCATGCATAGCAATATGCATCATAATTACATACAAAAAACCCAATATTTATTAGTTATGTTGGAAATCAAAACATTTTAGAAATTGTAGAAATTATTTCGGAAATTACATAAAATATTTTCGAAAAAGTTTGAAATTATTTTTTATTTTTGAAATTCATATTCAGAAACGACGGATATCACTTCGGAAATTTAGAAAATTGTTTTGTAAGAGAATCCATGAGACAAATGTTATAACTTGAGTTCTTAAACAACAATATTATTTTTTTTTGCTAAAATGATTCTAATTTCATAAGTTATTCCGAAATAATTAAGTAAATAGGAACTTTGTTCGATTTCCTAATAGTTTAGATTTGTTTTTTCAATAAATTTAATTTATTTTAAAGAATTATCATGATTGGGTTCTCGTTAGTTAAATTCTGTCATTCCGTATTAGAATCTTGTTGAAAACTACAGATATAGTTATGGATATAGTTTAAAAAAATATAACCACACAAAAAGGATAACAACACTTACCCCAATAAATAATTTGAATAATTTTTAACATTGTCAACAGACTCATCATTTTCCAGTTCAACGTCACTCAACGATTCCGGCGGTGTGTAGAATACCTCGTCCTCATCATCTGAACTTGATACGGACTAAAAAGGGAAATTATAAACATTTAAACTAAATCATTTTTTATTGTACTTACAACATAATCGTCATCCGAATCAACATCACAACGATAATTATCAAAGTTTTTATTTAGTTCAAATCGTTTTGAATTTCTTTTCTTTTGCCTCTCCTTACGACTATTCTCCATGTGCCAGACACAATGACATTTCTGTTGGGCAACCCAAATATCCGCGCAATCTTTTTCTGTTGTCAACGATGCCGGTGAGATAATAGTGTCTAGAAAAAGGGCGAAATTAGAACTATGGAAGCATGTTTTATGTCGGACACAAACCTTTCTCATCAATATATTTGATAAGGAAATTTATCAAGCACAATAGTTGCAAATTATTGGCTGTAATAGATTCATTGCGCAGGATATTTGTTTCGGTTAAAATGCGTACAGTTGACTGAGTGATGCGTTCCAGGCATGATCGAATCTATTGCCGGAAAAATGTTTATAAATTGGATAGTTTCAGCAGGGGACAGAAAATTACTTACCAAAACAAAATCGATATCAACTTCTTGATATAAATACGAAACTATAAGATGGGCAAATCGGGAATGGGTAAATTGAAAATTAACAGCAATAAATCTCGTATCATTCTGATAGCTACTGATCAACGATTTCAATAGCTTTAGTTCAGCCTTTAGTGAATCATTTATGGAGACGATATTTTTTAAGTTTTGAATAATTGTTTTTGTCATGCGCTTTGCATAAACTTGACATGATTTCTCCAGACATAAATAGGCGCTTGTTGCATTCGGACTCATTGGTGGTGCAGGCGCTTCAGACGCAGTTGATTTTAGATTGGATTTCAACAAAACGGATAATTCAGAAAGCAGTGGTTTGCCGAATGTTTGAGACTTTTCGGTATCTTTCATGTTAATTTTGTTAAATGCATCGCTTAATGTTGACATTGGTGTATGGTTAATTGGATTGCCCAAGGATCCTCGAACGTTCCGTTTATTGGCCATAATTTTTTTCTCTTTACGTTGATTTATATATTTTTCTAATTTATTCAACCCCTCCTCCGTT
Organism: Diadocidia ferruginosa; assembly: GCA_027564275.1. Taxonomy (NCBI): domain Eukaryota; kingdom Metazoa; phylum Arthropoda; class Insecta; order Diptera; family Diadocidiidae; genus Diadocidia; species Diadocidia ferruginosa. The sequence goes on along the minus strand of JANSTW010064254.1, from coordinate 9,216 downwards.
CTAATGTCGACAAATCCATCGAGAAAATTCCAATATTCTTTCCATTCAACATTTTGACTTTTGGCCAACTCACGGCCAATAACCTCTAATCCCTTTTCGGCATCGGTCAGTTTTAAATGACGCTCATGGTAGGCGAATGAGTCATCGGCCGCCGAATTTACACTCGAGTTCAGACAAAACGACGAATCATTTAAGTCTTCAGACAACTTCTTTAATCTTTTATCTCGATACGTGCTAAACAAGTCCTTACCCTTAGAGATTACTGGCACTTCATCAATATTATCACACATTGCTGGCAAAAGTACATTTTGATTATTATCACTATTTTCGGCAAATACATTTTCAGACTCTTTATTTTGATCAGGTTGATGATTATTATTTTCCAAATTTGTTTGTTCCGTTAATGGCGAAAACAACAGTTGACGTGCGCCTGCTCGCTTTTCGGCACTTTTTGGCGTCGAACAAAGTTGTGGCGGTTGAAGGGATTTATTTGGTGTAAATTTTCGCATTTTAATGGGACTAATGTGATGCGGATATGGACTGCCGCTTCCATTTAAAGATACGCTTTGCGATGAACAGTTGGGTGTTGTAATTCTCGGTGGTGTTTTCCATCGGCGACGAAAAACCTAAAATTGAAATAAGTTCTGTTGTAGTTTTAAGAAATCAAAAACGAAAAATTTTGTGACAATTTTTTGAGTTTTAGAGTTACGAAAGTTTCCCTTTAGATTTGTTTTTTGTATAACTTCGGATTAGTCACATTTTATAAACGTTGTAGTCGCTAAAAGTTGGATAAAGTTACAAAGTTACACTTTTACCTGGAAACTACACTAGAGCAACTTGTTGGGCAACTTTTTTCCTTTTAACTCCTCTTGCTGGATCCACGTAGAAAATCAAATAAATTTTGTATAATATTTGCTTGAATGTACCTTCGAACTTTTAGTTTTAGATCTTTACACTAGTACATTTTTGTAAAAATCGGTCGAATTTAGCGTTGTATATTAGTGTAAAGACCTAAAACTAAAAATTTGAGGATACATACTAGTAAATATTACACTCCATTTCAATTTTTTACTTTATGGACCAAGCTACGAAGGTAAAAGGAAAAAAGTTGCGCAAAAAGTTGCTCTAGAGTAGTTCCCAGGTTAACCAATTTATTAAAGAAATGGTAACTAAAAAGTACAGACAGCATAAGCAGTGGTTAGCGTCATGAATTTGTGTTCAAGAGGTTGTGTGTTCGAGGCTCGGTAGTGCAAGAAAATGTTCACAACTGGGCTATCAACTTCCATTCGCAGGTGTTTATAAAGGGTTAGATGGTCCCTATACTCCGACGCTTTGGAGAACTGAAAGGGCAAGGAAGAAACCACTAGAAAGAATGTTGTATTATGATTTCATTCTGATCTCCGAAATGAATTCCGTAATTTTGATAAGAAAACTATTTTTATATTTTTTTAATCCTTCTTCTATACGTAAATGATATTCGGTTTAATAAAATATCATAGGTGTGGCTTTGAGGTCCTAAAATAACCGACTACCTCTATACCAAATGTTTTGGGGTAAATAGTTCCCCATCAATGTGACGAAAAAAGCATTTTTGTGTTACCAATTTTTTCGGGTCGGATCGGGTAAGGGTGTCGGGTCGGGTCAGGTAAAGTCGGGTAGAGACGTGTAAAATCGAATAATTGAATCGAGTCCTGGCATAGGAAATGTGACGGTTTATGTTGTAAATGAGTTGGGCCGGGTAGTAAATTAGTCATGTAAGACATATAAGGTAAATTTAAAACTAGAAGCGGGTAGTAAAAGCAGCATTATATTTTTTCTGGGGCTCTCGAACCGATTTTTTATATCACATTTTGAATTTTTACATACGTATTATCTTTGTTTATTTATATAGTTATTCCACGCAAAGAAAACATCATCCAGGAGGCGATACATGTATACATATGAAAAATGTTCGACTATAACTAGAAAATGAGCCGAAAGCATTATTTTTGCTGATACCTCAAGAACGGTTCTAGTAAAACGGATATCCGACTAAACATCAACATTACTTTAATCCAACGAAATCCAATAATTAATTAAAAAAACAACATACGTGCGCCTGTTCCTTATTCATTGGTCCAGCATAGGCTTGAATTTCCATTTCGGGACTAAGTGGATCGAAAACTAAATTCTGTTAAAAAAGCGGTAAATTTAATAATTTGAAAATTTAATGAAAAATATTTTCGTTTTACTGGTGGATTGGTCGGTGAAAACGGTTCACCAATAATCGGAGGCATTGAATTGTCAACGGACCTAATCACGGGCACATAAAAACGTTCTTCCAACAGATCTGCAATACGATTGCATAGCTCAGCCGATGGATTATCTAATCGAAAGCAGATAAGCTGAAACGAAATCCAATTGTTATAAAGAGACTTTTAATTTTTGTCAAATAAATTACATCTTTAGGATATTTTCCCTCCATATTTGGTGTTGCTTTGCATTGTGGATACGAAGTGAGTATTTCGATTACATCAACCACTCCGAACTTTACAGCCAAATGAAGTGGGGTCTCATTGCGTCCCTTTTCCGGCATATTTAAATATAAATCCAACAGAATGTTGCTCACATCTTGACAAATTTGTGGATTTTGTTTGCCATGAATCAATTCGATGAAGGTCGGATCACCGATTGCCTTCAAGATAATTTGACACATTTTTGCATTTTTCGACAAAACAGATGAGTGCAAAGCATTGTAACGAAAACTTTCCTAAAAAAAATCCAAATAAATTACGATATTTAAACGAGATTCCAAAAAAATTTACCTTTAAAATTGTTGGCGTATCACCGGCTCCAATTAAATAACGCGGATTATTCCAGATGGTCTCTTGAACAACATCATATTTGCCATGTTCAATTGACTTACGAAACAATACCAAGTCTTGACTTTTTGGCGCTCGAAATGGGGATTTGATGGTAACGTTTAGTAACAACAATGAGGCTTGTGTTTCACTGTTGTTTGCCACAAATACTTCGGCACCATTTTTGGAAAAATTTAATGCTTCCTCGGCAGATCTAAATTCTTTGAGACGAGCTTCTTTGTGATTTTTAAGCGTAGCAAATGCTTCCAACTTATCCGAAAAGACGAAAATTTTGGCTGAAAAATTTTGGAAAATTTTAAATTATTTGTGAGCTCAGTAGGTCCTTATATAGTGTAAAACCCGCCCATTGATCACTAAAAAATATGGCTAGTGCGAGTTGCTGACAAGCTCCTCGCTTTGGAGTAAAGGACAAGATATGATGATGATTAGTATTTATTCCCAATAAATCCAAATATGATTAAAAATAAAAAAATGTAATAGAATCTGTCGCAACCCCCTCCGCGATTTTGAAAATTTTTTAGAGATCAAAATTCATTAAATTCTTATGTATATAGGATGAGCCCCTTCAGAATTACGATTTCAAAAATGAAAAATGTTGGGATAACATATTTTCTAGTGGTTTCTTCTCGGAAGTAAGACTTTCTGAAATGTCTTTTAGAAAAGTGAATATCGTAAATTTTTATGAATTGGATGGGAAATGAGATTAATATTTCCCTCCCAGTCCATAATATGCCCATTATAAGCCTTTGTAATTTCTAGATGAAGGCAATCTTCGTTTATAATAATTAATGTATTTACTAAAATGATGAGTGAGAGTTGCTCATATTATTTTATCTAAAATTGCAAGTACAACAATGGAATGTGCTGGCATCAAAATAATAAAGAAATGTAAAATCCAGATACATTTTGCGTCGATAAAAATAACTACAAACAATAAGAACAAAAAAATCACCAGACTTTCTATAGTGCGATGTGACGACACGGTTGGAAAGCCCGCCCAACCAGACCCATCAATATCATTCAAATTAAAATTACATTTCCTTGCTTTACAATAAATAATCAATTCGCTTCTAAATCCCAAAGGATCAAACAAATTAAAACATTGCCAAAATATCAATTTTTTTAAGGTTAAGTTTACGGAACATTGTTGCGAATATTTCAGTTTTTTGTATAAACTTACGTTCGTCTGCCTCATCATGTCTTGGAATGTGTATTCCATAATGAGACATTTTAATTTCTTTTAATTAAATTTAATTGTATTATTTTTTGTTGATTTTAGATGCGGAAGTCTTTTGCAAAATATGGAAAACCGTTTGAATAAAAAAGTGTAAATTTTTTTTGTGAATTTTGCGATTTTTGTTGTTGTTTTATTTTTGTTTGGTTGGTTTCGTTCAGATTGTTTCTATTTACAGATGGTTTAAGTGTTGCCATTTCGTTAATTTTTTTTTTTTAAAGTAAGGGGATATTTGTGGTGGGGAAGAGGATTTTTTCTAATATCATCGGCGTTGGCGTATCATTTTTAATAAATTATTTTCTTTAAAAAAATATTGTTGTTTCCTTAAAAATCGACAAAATGTGAACCAAACAAAAAAGTTAAGGATGCATGAATAATTATTTAGATTGAAGCCTTAACCTAAACTTAGGGTATTGGTCCGAAGCGAAGTCTTCCTTTTAATACAATTAATTGTTCGAAAATCTTTATAGTTACTCTAGGCTAAGCACAGCTTTCTGTTTCTCTTTATGAACCGACAATAAAATAAATTGATTTCCAGATTTATAGAATAAAATCCTAAACCAGGGACGAAAACCAATTTCAAAATGGAGTTGGTTTGGTTTGCGGTTTTTTCGATAAATAATATTTGGTTATGGTTTTGGTTTTGGTTTTATATGTTTTAAAATTTTGCTTATGTTATGGTTTTGGTTTTACAAGTTTTCAAATTTTGGTTTTGGTTTTTGGTTTTATTATTTTGAATTATTTTTTGATAAAAATTATCGAAACACGTTACTAGAGCAATTTTGTATTGTTTTCGAAAAAAAATCAGCTTTAACTTTAATTTGAGGATGAGATTTAACTTTTAATATTGAGATCTTTAAGTTATAAATCAAATTTATGATGGTTTTGGTTTTTCAGATTGTCAGATTTTGGTTTTGGTTATGGTTTTATACTTTTTCTGGTTTTGGTTTTGGTGGTCCCTGTCCTAAACTGTCATGTCTTCTCTCCTAAAGGACGTTCTGAATCTTGGAAGAAATAGATATATATTTCAAAGAGGTAATAAGACTCATTCTGCGTCTATATTTTTTAATTTTATACTATGATGATAAGATACGCGTGTTCTCGAAACAGTAGGATAATAGTGTGAAAATATTACAGAATTTATCTCCTAGTATATCGCCGCCACTCTTTATTTGTTTGTGTGTTTATTTTAAATAAAAACTTTTCACTCCAAATTTTCCAAAAATCGTCGAAAATATCAATTTGTATCACGATTCTGCTCTCAGTTCGAGACTGATTGTTTTCATTTTTAAAATAAGCTAAATTAAGACAATTTTTAAGAACATGGAAGCAGGCGATTTTTTAAATTTTGACCGGAAGCGGTAAAAATCATCAGTTGTATTTAGCTCTGCAACGAAATCAATGTTTTTTTTGTAAACACATATACTCACTCAACTGATAAAAAAATAATCATATTATTTTAGTATATTAAAGAAAAAACTACTTAAATCTGGTGTATAGAATTCTTTTATTTTTTTAAACAAGGTAATTTTGTCGCTATTTTTAAAATAAAAATGTTTGATGTTTCCTAAAATAACTTGCTATTAAATTGTTTCCAATTAAATATAAATTTTATTAATTGGTAGTATTAGTAAATATGTAACTGATCGTACTTATTATAGTTTAATTAATATATATTAAATATTTATATTAATTAAACTATAGTACTTATGCATCGACGCTGTTTATATATTCGCATATACCTCTTTTTATGATACAAAATCGAATTATAACCGAGTCAAAACTGGCTTAAAAATGGTTTAAAATGCCCATGGAAACGAGGTAATGTATTGAACAATGAACATTTTTATCTTCAAATGCCGACAGAAATAATTTTTAAGATAAACTTTGCAGTTTTATATTGAAAATTGAACAAATCGTACATTATAAGAAAACAAGCACTACATTTTAAACATAAATGGGAGCAATCACAAGTGTTATCACAAATCACAGTTCTAAATATAATCCATTTAGAAGAAAAACTTATCGTACAGCGGCTACAGATAAATTTGTGCAAGATGCAATTGCGGCCTCTAGGATTGTAATTTTCTCCAAGTCCTTTTGTCCCTATTGTGATATAGCAAAGGAGGTGGGTATATGTAAATAATACTTTTTTGTGGAGCGTAATAATATAATATCCATAAAATTATGATGTTATAATTATTAATTGTTCTGTCCATTTAAAAGAATTTGTTATTACGTCGTAAATTTAAACATTTTTGAATATGGCGCCAATAGTGAAATGAATGCGTTTTGTGATTACCTTCGTCAATTCGCATAATTGGGGAATTTGTAGAAAAACTGCGCAGTTCGAGGAAATTTGTGCAATTTTTTCTGAAATCTATAAATATAATAATTGTTTACATGGGGGGAATTATCAGTGTCATTACAAATCATACTTTTCGATTAAATCCGTTTCGAAGACAAGCAATTCGTACAATGGCTTCAGATAAATTTGTTCAGGATGCAATTGCCGCCTCCAGAGTTGTAATTTTCTCCAAATCTTATTGTCCATATTGTACAATGGCTAAGGAGGTTCGTATACAATTTATTAATAATAAATGTAATAAATGTAAAAAAGGAACTAGGTTAAATATTGAACCAGCGGCTTGGATTTTATGGATTCATGCGGATCTTGTTATCTAATCTTTGGCCATTTTTAATCAGTTTCTGTACGAATATAGGTACCTTTAATATGTATTAATCATATTTATAGTTAATTATAAAAACACCTCGAAATTAATCATAAAATTATAATAGTTCATGGCCCGGAAGTTTATGAATATAATTTTACGTCCTTCACTATACTTACCTACAGAATACAGATACTTGATTATTTTATAAACGAGAATTTCAGTAATATAATAAATATATTAATTAATTATTAATAAATTATTTACGTTTTCCAGCAATTCGATAAGTTGAAGTTCCCCTACACAGCCATCGAATTAAATCAATTGCCGCAAGGTCTAGAATATCAAGAATTTCTAGGAACACTAACGGGTGCATCGACGGTAAGAGTAGTAAACGTATAGACATGTAGATTAAATCTGGACAAAAATATGATTGAATGAATTTGTTTATCATGCCTATCCGCCGATTTTTATTGATAAGACAAATATTTTGTCTAATTATAGAAATTTGCGTCATATTTTTGTTTACATTTAAAAAACAGCTATATATTTATCTACATTATATTTAATCAAGTAAATAATATAATTAACTAAATTTCCAATTTATCATTTTATAGGTTCCAAGAGTTTTTGTCGATGGCAAATTCATTGGCGGTGGAACTGATGTGAAGAAATTGTACGACAATGGGGCACTTCAGAAAATGCTTGCCTAAAATATTCAGCAGTTGATCGACTTGATATTTAAACTACTTATATAATATAATAATTAAATGATATTTCAATTTTGTCTTTAAGTCCTTAAAGCTCTATCTACAATGAAAAGAAACATAATATGCCTGCGTATCGATGCATATAGAAGATTAATCATATAGAAAACATGTTATGATGTTAATCAAAATTATTTAAAAATCATAATGTATTTATAATTTTTTCTATGCAAACTTAATTAGAATGTAGATTAGGCTTTATTTTTTCTTATTTGGCAAGACTTTCCTTTTTAAGTAATAAAATTATTTAAATAATAATAGAGACAATAATTGTGCAAAATATTCTAATAAATATCAACAAGATAAAATATTATTTTTTGTAAAAATTTGTAAATATATCAATTTATTTGGGAAACTAATTGTTTTTTATAAAAATCTTTTTTTCATTTCATTTTTTCATCGTGCTGCTAATACCAAAGACACCCACACCCATGCAAATCACAAATGTTTGTTGCTTTTACTATTTTCATATATAAATTAAAAATTTATAACGGATATACATTGTAGAAGCCTTAATTTAGGTTAAAAATGCCGAAACTACTTTCGTTTCATGATGTTCTTTATTCAGAAAAACTAAAAAATGTACCCGTCAGTCGATCTGTCCGTTCACAAAATACAGGTGCAAGAATGTTTTACACTGCAGTGATTGGTGAGAGTGTGTTTCTTGTGGTCTTATACTCTGGTTCCTGGGATTATATTGCATTCGGAGTCTCTAGAGGAGGGAGTGCTATTACATTTTTGTTTTAATATAAATGGCCGAAAATATGAACATATCGACGGCTCCAAAGCAGTATGTTCTATTTACACTTATTAAAATTTTACAGGTAGCGTGAAAAATCATTTATTTACAGTCACTGCAACACTACATATAATTTTTTGCGCAGCAATAAATTTATTTTTCTTATTAAGTTGCAAACTGTTTTTGACGTAATCACAAATTGTGGGCAACTATAATAACTACTCGAATATGGATAAAATATTCATTTGACAAAAAAGTGTAGTTAGGCCAATATGCTTTGGAGCCGTCGATACTCGATATAGAGAATTTATTAATTAAAGCCCGTTGACAATTATGCCAAATTTTGGTGATGGAGTTGGAGAGTTAGTGGTTCTTTACTCTGGGATTAGATTAGGGATTTCTAGGTTAAAGGATAGAAATATGATCATTAATATAAATTTCCAAATTTTGACAATCTTGGCGAATAATAGAAAAATATTCATAGAATATAAGTGTCTCACATATAAATATAATATAGACCTTTTTTCACTATAGAGTTATAGACGGATTTGTTCTATTATTGGTGAGGATGAGTTTTTAGTGGTCCAATATACTCTTAAGATGGAATTTAGGGTCTCTAGATCAAAAAGAGCAGGTCTACCATAAAATTGTTAATTTGTAAAAATAGCTGTAAAATAGGATCTATGATTAGACATGTGTGCGAGTTTTTAATAGTCTTTTTTCGACGAACGTCACTTGGTCAAAAAACAAAGACATATTAGTCAGCCTGGTGCCGTTTTTTTTTAAATTTTGTATTGGGAAGTCTGATATTAATTAAATTCAATACATCTGATACCATTACCACACGAAAGTGTGGAAAAAACAACTCCAGAGGCCCGATTATGAAACTCGATATTATCGATATCGAGACGAGATTAAAATTCCGATACGCTCGAATGTAGCT
>JANSTW010064243.1:0-10938 GCA_027564275.1 Diadocidia ferruginosa | reverse complement strand
TGTTATTATCCATAAAATGTTGGATACAACATTCTGCAAAATATGTCGTGGCACATACTTGCTATAATGATGTTACTTCACTTTATAGCTAATATAAATGAAAACAACCTTAAAAATTTGAAAACTGTGCGTCATGTCGATAGTTTTGGTTGATTTTGGTAAAATTAAATATCTAATTAAGTAAATATAAATTTTTATATAAAATAAACATAATTATTAAATTTTTATACGATGTGACTCAAATTTTTGAATTTTTTAGGTTATGTAATTTAAAACGATACTATAAAATTACACGCATGCGCAAAAGCAAGTATTTTTTTCCTTTTCTATCGTCTATGTTGAAGTTTTATAGCTGACCTCTTTCCGTTTTCTGTGCAGAAACAAAATTTTGGATGTAAACTTAGAATGAAAACGCGGCATTATGCATACAGCAATAAAATAAACCTCAAAAATATAACAAAAAATATTTTAAGAAAAACTCATTTTGTATAATAATATATATCGTAAACAATAATATATTTAAACAAAATCGCCAAAACAATTTTCCTACACACATTTGTTATTGAATACCCTTCAATTTTATACATATAAGCAGCTGTTTTGGTATAACAAACGAAAACAAGAATTTACACGTCCAAACATATAGTTAACCATATTATCATCTTAAAAAATTATCATCTTAAAAAATAAATGCTCTTTTTTAAATACAAAGATATCATATTCTTGTATGCTCATTTTTTCCTAAAGAAACCTTCCTCGTATTCAATATAATTATACAATGGTAAAAAGAGACATTACCTTCAAGTGTATATAGGTAAAATAGGGAGAGAATACATATAAAGAATATTTATTCACAAGGAATATAATTTTCATCGCATATATCAATTAAAGTTTGATCGTTCGTGGATAAAGACGTAATTTAATATAATTCAATAAATTGTTCAAAATGAGCCGCAATGCAAACTTTTATCATCCCTACATTAAAAGACAAACAGGTCATTTTAAATAAAAAATGTCTAGATATTTCCTATTTTTTTAGAACTTAGTGTAATTTTTATAAAGGACGTCAATATATATTTTTTTTAATTATTTATTAGTTTATTGGTTTATATTGTATTTCAAATTACAAAGTTGATACACTGCAATTGTCATCTTTTTATATAGTAACAAATCTAATCAAATTTCTATATACATACGTGTTGTGAAAAAAAATAAATATCGTGTATAAGTTGACGATTTTTTTTTAGATTCAGATTCGAAAAAAAAAATAACTACAGACACTTGACCCTATGTATTAACTATATATTTTATACTATCAAAATCTTTTAATTGTATGTCCTAACAATATTTTATATATAAATTCTAGAATTTTCTAAATTATTTGAAATGTTAAAATTAATTTATGCATATATGGATGGACCAATTCTAGTATAGTGTATCATTTTTGTAAACCATGTTTTCTGCTTTAAAATAGGTAAGCAGCCTAACTCTACCAATTATACTTCAAAGAAACTGTACAATATTTTTATAGATTTCGTAAACATAGTATTTTACTCAAATTTATTTTTTTAAACGTTTTGTTTTCATAGTTAGAAACAATTTTGTGCTAAATGATTCCTTAGCTTTTTTACGTATTGTATAGTTCAGGAATTATAAATAAATAATATAAAAAAACCCAAGACATCTTCCCAGTAACCGCACTACAGGTCTCTACTCTTTAAAATAATTTAAATTTATTTAAATATGTGATACCTACCTATATATTCTTCTAAATTTGATTGAGCTATTTTATTTTGCTTTTCATAGAAAAAAAATACATTTTGTATTCTATTTTAGGGCTGTCAAATGATAATCGATGAATCGATTTAAGAGTATATCACGGCCAAGTAAAGGGCAATGACTAAGCCCTCATCTTTCGATAAAATGGTTTCATTTTTTTTAAGTATGAATATCATAACAAAAAAGGCTAAAAAATTTGCTTTTTTGATCTAATTCATCTAATCTTGTTAAAAAAACACAAGACGAAAGTGAACAGAAAATACAAAAATTTATTAATAAACTATAACTCTTTCTATTTTTTCTAGTTAATTCTTTATGATCTTTTAAAAAGACGTTTGAAACTGTAATTTTAACTTTAGTCATCATATTTGCATTACATTTAACTAAATTGTTATTTATTTATTTAAAAAATATTCATAGTTACAAACATCGTGTACAAAAATGCCTTTTTTTATTTTATAATTTAATTAATCTATGAGTCTAACACGGAAAAATGGATTTTTTTTTTCTTTTTTACATTATTTGTACTAGTAGTTCCGCTACTCGCTGTTAATCGCCACCTGTTTATGATAGGGAGCCTTAATCGATTAATCGCATAAACGACATCGATTAATCGTCTAAAATAGATAATCGAAAAAATCTCGATTAATTGATGTTAAACTTGGCGAATATTTCGATTATTGTTTTTGCCATACAAACGGAATTTAAGCACCATAGACCAAAATTTTATACGAAAAAAATTACAAATATCTAATAATTTTGGTTTAATTTTATTTGTTTTAATTAAAATTGATTTAAGAGTTTGAGACTTCCTATGGCCATAAGTTCTTTATATGATGGGGAAGTTTTTAAAACCCTTAACAACTATCAACAGATAGGATTCCTCATACAGTGTAAAAGCTCACCCACTGATTACAAAAATTTATTACGGTGCAACTGGTAACATTTCACAAGATACGGTGTCATGAAAAAACCTACAGTAATCAGATTAAACAGTAATACAATATACAAGAGTTTCATCGGGTTTTAGGGTCAAATTATGTATTACTACCCCTTTATGATGATATATGCATAGATATCTGCTTGTATATAATTTTATATTATAGAGACATTAAAATGTTTACATACCTTATAAGATGTATATATTAAATGCTCTTAATATGATGTTTTCAACTTCAAAGAAAATCTTGCTATTAGAGATGGCAATTTTCCGGTGTATTTTTACTATCGTCTTCTTAATTTAACCTCTAATATTGTTTGCAACATTCGTATATGAAAATATAAAGAAAAAATCACAATATTATGAAATTCAATTTACCGGTACATTTTATCAAATCGCGGTTCAATGTGAAAATATTTACAAATACTTGCACAATTGCCGCCAATATTTCACCTACACAAATTCCGGTATAGCATGTGTATCGCAATTTGTCTCACCACTTGTTAATATATTATATATTTTCTTATACGAACGTGCTTTATAAATATTTATACAATGTGCTACTTATACTATTATAATTCTAAGTTTAACACACAGCAAAAGCTTCAATTTTTGAGAGTATAGAAAGCTATAAACGGTTTTATGATTTAGTCATTCACAGAAACTCGTATGGTCAACATACCATTAAAAAAAACTCCATTCATACATTAAAAAAAATCAATTTTATCCCTTCATACATTTAACACTTACAAATTATTTAATTAATAAGTAAATTAATAATTTCTTTAAGGCTAATTATACAGTGCAATTATTAATTAAATAAATTAAAAAAATAATAATAAGGGACGAAAATATGTGTATGGAGTAATTTTTTTAGGGTGTTTTAGTTTTCAAAGTGTATATAGTTTAATTCAATAAATTAGCGTATACAATTTATTTATAGAAAAACAAAACTATATTTAATAATTTACCATTAAAAATATCCGTGAATGAACTCATATAATAATTATTGCGCAATAATACAAAAAATTATTGTGAAATAAATAAGCAAATTTTAAATAATTTGATAGTCTATATAATAATAATTATTTATAAAATTGAAACTTAGCTGTGATACAATATTAATATAACAATATAATAATATATATATAACAATACGTTATTATTCTTAAAAATAACTTAATAAAATAAATCTTAAAAAATAATTAATAATAAATCTTAGAAAATAATCATTTAAATTACCCTAAATGTTTCATTACAATATAACTGAACTAATAAAATGTTAATAAGACTGCGGAAAAAAAACTGTGATATATAGTAATTAAATAATTATTAAAAATAATACATTTAAACGTTTTTGAATGTTTCAAAATATTTTAAGGTAAATTCATAATAATAAAGATTTACTTTTTTTTATATAAAAATACATCGATAATACTTATAGACTAAATGTAGTATTTTGTATAGAAATAAGTCTCTTGATAATATTTTTTTATATATTATCTTAAAATTTCTTTTTGACCGAAACACAATTAAACTAATATTTATTTTCCCAATTACAGATATATCAGCACCAGATTTTAATCTATCTACCAACACGTCGAATTCAAATAAATTACATAATAAAAAACAATCTGAATTAGTAATGTTGAACGAAAAATCATTCTCATCATATGCTCAAAAATTTTCACCAATCAACTGTCCACAATCCAGTGAATTTTGGTCAGATGACTCCCAACAAACAATTTTATTCAGTGAATACGTACAAAACTCTCCACTAGGTTCCGATTTACCTGAAAAATCTTTTTCTTACACACAATCTTCAAAAGGTTTATTATCACCCGTAAAAGTAAAAAATTCTCAAGAGTACTTCCCTTACTCCCTCGAAGAAGAAATAGACCAAATCTATGAAGCTTCTAACAATCCGTCATTAAAATCAGATATGAACTTTGCTTCTGAAAATAACATAGAGGGTGACATAACTAGAGAATATTATGAAAATAAATATTCAGACGAAGACACCAATTTAGAAATGGCCGTAAATATGCAGGACGTATTTTTAAATAAAACATATGACAACAGTAATAATAATAATAAATTTAAAGAAACAAATAAATTTATTGAAGAATTGGATGACGAAAAAAGTGAAAATATTGAAGATTATTGTGACTATTTAACACCGGCGCCATCGCCACAATCACCATTAACAAATTTAAAATATCAGAGCATATGTACGGAAGAAGTTCAACTGGAAAAATCAGAAGATGTAAATGATCGACAACCAATACTACCGCAACACATGGAACATAACTATACTTATATACAAAACCATAATTATAATATTGATGATCAAAATTTAATTTTGAAAAAATCGGTGTTGGAAAACTCTATTGCTAATTTACAAAATACTACTGACTGTCGGAAGAATAATAGAAATAAAAAGCGTGTATCACCGCTGAAAATAAAATTAGTTACACCAACAATGCGCTGTTTAAAAGAAGAATATATAAATACTCCAGATATAACCGATGATATATTGGAAATGGAAGATGAAATTGAATTCAATTTAATCCAATATGTAACCCAAGTAAGTTAACGAACGTATATTATAAATATTAAAATGTTATGTTTAATTTCAAAATTAATTACTTTTTGATACTTAAACTATATAAGGTATGGCGAAAGACCATTTTTCAGTTATCTGACGAAACATCGTTATAACGATCAATTGGATAATGTTGTTCTAACGATGTGTCGTCATACACATAAACTACGAAAATGAACCCGCTTTCAATCATATCCTTTTTCATCAATATCATGATGTATATAACTATTCCTCTTTGAAAAATCCAGAACTTTCTCAATAAATTTCGCAATAAGATAAGTATTTTGAACCCTTTTCTCTCCCCTCTCTTTCAAAACTGTGTTAAAAATGCATATTTTAATCTCTTTTTTTTATTTGTAAGCGCTGTATAGTTGTGATGATTCATTATTGTGAAATACTTTATTGCGTCATACAATTGAAAGAAAAAGCAACAATACAAATGTTTCTGTTTTCATATTTTATAAGTCAGTTGTGTTTTGAATTTTGTATATTGAACAACTCGCTTGTAACAAAGTTTTTGTTTATTTACATCAGGATCTAATTGATCTGATTAGTGAATTAAATTATTTAAAATGCCTACAATGACCAATTATCAATTATTAGTGCTAGTTATGGTATAATAGTTGTAAGATTGTTTCTATACAAATAAATCAATTTTTTTTTATTTGCAGGACCAACAATCTATGGAAAAATTCCCAAACAATAATGTGAATACACAAGAACACATTAAAAGAGAACGATCATGTACACCTACAACGTACCACCAATTAGAAGTGCCACAACAATTAACACCACCACAATCAATAAAGAAAAGACGTATTAGCTATGAAAGTCCCAGCAGCGTTCAATCCATGACCTCAACCATATTATCAGATGATTCATATTTACCAGAAACTTCATCAGCTCCACCAGCCAAACGACGTGGACGTCCACCAAAAACGGAACCAACAGTGCTTTCACCATCTCAATCGAAGCACTTCAGTGAAGCCGACTGGAAATATATGGAAATGCGAAATAAAAATAATGAGGCCTCACGTCGTTCTCGCATCAATAAAAAGGATCGAGAATGTTCGAATGAGATTGAGGCAAGAAGATTAGAAGCAGAAAATAAAATTCTGTACGCCAAAGATCAAAAGATAAAACGGCAATGTGAAAAGTGGCGGAAAAAATTATTAACAGCAGCACAATCTTAAGTGTTTTCTAAATATAAGTTTGACCATAAAGTGTACCTTTTATATTATTTTGTATTCTTTTAATAATACGTTTAAAATTACATTTATTTTAAACGTTACATATTGCATAACCTTGCATAATGTTTTTAGTGTAGCAACTGTATCTATTATTTTATTTTATATAGTTTTTTGTTTTATACGATTCGATAAGAAATATTGTATTTTGTATAATTATTAATTTAGTATAACCTATACGTAAAAAATATTTGTGAACTCTATAATTTATTTTATATTCAATCGTAAATGGTTTAGTAAAAACAAAAAAAGTGTTTTAAATATTGATAAAATTTAAAAATAAAATGTCCATAGTTTTTTTATTAAGTATACTTTGTATTAATAATAATTGTTTTCCAGACAAATATTTTTGTAATATTCTATAAGATGTAAACAATATAACTTAAATATATAATTTATAAACAAAAACATTATTACTATTTACTACCTATTTTAATATAGTAAATAAGAAAAATTAATACAAAAGTAAAAAACAAAAAAAAGTTATTCAATTTAAATAATATTAATTAAATAAATAATTTTGATTGATGGACAGGAAGAAATTTTGTTTTTTTATTTAGTGCAGATTTTTTTTTCAGATATTGTTTGCGAATTTAAAAATAATTTATTAAAAAAATTAAAATAAATCGAAATATCACTTCGTAAAAAGCCATATATCACAATTTGTCATTATTCGCTCTATTATTTGACAGATTTTCGCAATTAAATTTTTCGCTCTTTCCGACACTAAATGTGAATAGTTTGTTCAATAAACACAAGTGGCGTAAAGGACGATAATTCACATTTTTTTAAGCTACGGTGTTTTTACACTAATGAATAAATGTATGTTTAAACTTAATTATTTATATAATTGTAGTTTTTACGGTCGTTTTTGATGATATAAGTATGATTGGTCGAGAGCCTGTCTTAAAATCATACTTTATTATTTATATTTATTCTGTGCCTGTGTTAGTTTAATCTAAATTATTATTTTTTACAAAATCAAAATCTATAGCTTGTTCAGAAATCTTGTGCCATAAAATGTGTAAAAAATAGTCTATTTAGCAAAGGTTTAACTTCTTATAATAAATAAATCCCTATATTTTGAATTTTTTTGCTGCCTCTCTAAATATTTATTTATAATAAAATGATAGTATGTAGAGGAGATTAGATAATAAATCAATTAATTTTTGATCCATCATTAAAAATATTTTTTGCACAGGGCGTGGTTCGAATGGCTTTAGGGATATGGATGCCAGCCTTTGAACTTCCGGCCATTTTCCTTAAAGCTACGGCTTTTATGCAGACTTATTCGTCCAACGTATACGTCTCCATGGAAGCCGTAGCTTTTTTAGATTTTAAAAATCATGAAGTTACTACATACATATATGTTATACGATTTATGATGACAGGCTTCCCACTCTTCCTAAATTTTTAATTTTTAATTTAATTTTTTTCCTAATTCTCCTAAATTTTCTTAAATTTTTCGTACATCTTCCTAAATTCCAAATTTTCAGAATTTTATAAAAAAAATATTATTATGTTAAGTGACACATTATGCAAATTGAAACAAAATTGATATAGAGTAAGTTCTCTTTCTAATTCTTGATAAATAAATTGATTAGAACTTTAGTTTAATCAAGAAATTCTGGACAAATTAGGTTCCTATATTTATTTTTAATTGATGAATATAGCAACTGTTAGTCATCATCATCATCATCGTGTCCTTTACTCCAAAGCGAGGGAGCATAGGGTCCAATTTACCCTTCTTTTATATCTGATACCATGATTTTCATTGACGACTATATCAAAGGTGTAGTGTTGTCAGCAACTCGTACTAGTCATATTTTTTTGGTGATCAGTGAGCAAGTTTTTACACTATATGAGGAACCGAGGAACTGTTAGTAGTATTCCGAAAAGGTTACACCAACATGTCTCGAAATCCAGTTAATACGAATTGTTTGGCTGGTTCCAATATTTAGCAGTCTTTTGCACTCCTTAATCATTTAATTAATTTTATGTAGGTGAGTGGATGGCTAATAAGATCCAAAATATAACGGTCTTCGGTTATCAGAATTTTCACTATCCCATGATACTGACCTATCTGACAGTCCTGACTATCCTGGCCGACTTTTGTATAAGTCCAAAAATGAAAAAGAAAGCCACTCACGAGGCTTATTCTATATATTCTGTCAATGATCCATTAGTATGTACCGTACCGGCTTCTAACGAAGGTAACGTAACATTCAACTGGGTACAATCAGCGCTATTACTTCTAAATTTTTGACAAAAATCTCTTAATCAAATTCTTAAATAAACATGTCTTTATGTGTGTGGGAAGCCTGAATTGAGGCTCGCCTATCCTATATTTTATTCATAGCACGTTTTTTTTCGAAAACGTTTGCAAGATTCTTAAAAATATGATTATTATTAAAAAAGGGAACTGTCGATATTATCATAAAAGAGAATAAATAAATAAATTTTAAAAACAACAAAACTTTTAACTTACCCCAAATATGCGTCCTCCTCGACGCTTGGTTACGAAAACAAGATTTATATTTTCACCACAAATTAATATTATCCAAGAACATAAGTAATTTAAATTAGGCCAAACACTAATAAGTAATAATATTTATTCTCTACAAAATTATAAATGCAAAATACAAAAGAAAATAAAAATTATTTTTAACTTTTTGTAAAAAAACAAAAATAGCTCGCTTTTGAAATCAGAAATGGCAAATACCGCGAAAAAACGAATACCAACTGTACAAAAATAAAATTATTTGCTCTGTTTCCCGCGATCCCTGCGGTAAAATTTGTCATCAAAACAAAAATACAGCTAATATTGTTAGAGCACCGAAAATTATTATCAGAAGAGTCAGTGTATTTATTTTATACAGTATAAGTACACAATGTCAGAAAATCTCAAAAGCGACATCTAAGATTTCGTTATATAAACATTAGATTTTGTATGGAATATTTATCGGAATTTGGAAAAGAATTTCATAAACACTTATCTAGAATCATTTACACAGACCCAAAATACGGTATTAAATTAAAAAAATATTATAATAAATTAATAATGTAATAGCCATAAATGCATCCATCTTTTACTGTAGCATTTCTTTTCAATGCCTTTCAAAAATTAAATAATTTCAATTCTGGCCGTTAAAAGAAAAATTCATATAAGTAAGACTTTAATTCTTTTTGGGTTTTTTAACATATAAAATAAGAAAGTGATTTTTTTTCGGACAATCCTATTGTGAGAATTGCAGTTGGTGACATTTCTATATAATATATATATTATATCTACTTCTTCTACTTATCCTATTATATTTAATTAATCTTACTATTTATTTTGATTTTTTTGTCGCATATAATTAAATTCATAGCATCAAAATAATTTTTACTAACAAAAATAAAAACAACTTTTTTGACATTTCTATTATGACGTCACAAAAAAAGAGAAGTTGAAGTAACATGGAAACATAATATACCAAAATTGCTGTCAGGCAAATCAAATTTTAATTAAATTGATATAATTAAAAATCGTTCATTTGAGATACTTTTTATATTATTAATCATGGAAAAACGGGTTTTACCCAGCTGGTTAAAAAGAGCGTAGACTACGAAGGCTTAAAAAAAATTATTGCTATTAGTTGAGCATTCTGATTTTTAATGTTTAATCATACTATTAAAAAACAGGGACGAAATAATCAGTCAACTTTTATTTTTTATCAATCAAAATGATAAACTTATAAAGAAAAGCTATGCTCGATGATTTTTTTTTCCAGCAAAAATGTAACAATTATTTAACTTGCTTTGATTAGCAAGTAGTTACAAGAGTTATATATTTTTTTATATTATTTACACAAAAAAATAAAAAAAACTTTTTATGTTCCACTATTTTTAAATGCACTAAAAAGTATAGAAAATAAGTTTTAATGTACTAACTATAAATCTTCCACATATGTGGGTCAGAACCAAATAGTGGGCTCTCATCGTCAAATTTTATTATCATCGGCCAGCGCCCACTATTTTGTTCTAATCAACATATGTGCAAGATTTATTGTTAGTACAGAAGGAAATAATTTAATAAAGAATAAGAAATAGATTTAATATAATTTACAGGTAAATTATCGCAGTTTAATAAAATGTAATAAAAAAAATATAGTTATAATATTTTAAAGTATGGATTAAAAATATTACAGGCAAATAAAAAAGGGTATTAGACAGTAGCATCGGTTTTCAAAATTTACCTCCTATAATAGTTAATACATTTTTTATTAGAAATTCCTTAAAATAATAAAAATAACCATCATTTTGGATTTTAAAACACAGTATTAAATCGTAATATTAAAACACGACAATAATAAAAAAATAAATAA